>JAQZBX010087195.1:0-12898 GCA_029593785.1 Cabassous unicinctus
CAGCCTGGCTCCCGACCCCTTTTGAGCTCCCACATTTTGGTCCTGGGACCCCTGAGCCCCCAGGATGGCTCTGCCCTCTTGGCCTCTTCCTCCCATCCCACACTAACCTACTTAAATATTCATGAGCAACAATGGGCAGCAAAGAAGTCTGGATTCCCTGGCTTTGACGCAGACCCCCCGCCCTCCAGTGAGCAGTGGCTGACACGTCCTGACCCCAGCCCCGGCTGCCGACCCACGCAAGGGAGTCCACCTGCCCCAGCGTCCCCCTTCCTTTCCCCCTTTCAGGTCTGCCCCCCATTCCACACCACTCCAGCCTCAACGTCGCCCGGCAGAGTTCACCTACCCGAGCCTGACCGAGGGCTCTGTTCTAGCCAATGAGCTCGTACAGCAGAATGCTGGGGCCCACTGCTAGTGATGCCATTGCCACTCTGAAGCCCAGAGAGGGACTGTGGGCGCCCACGGTGCCAGGCAGGGGTGGGGCGCAGGGTACGGAGCTGGGAGGGAGAGGGAGAGAGGAGGATGGAGGGGACGGAGGAGGGTGGATGAGGACAGGGGAGGATGGAGGGGATGGGGTGAGGGATGGACAGGTGCCAGCTGGGCACCTAGACCTCCTGGCAAGGCTGCCCCGAGGGTGTGTGTGAGCTGTTTCCCAAACAGGGTGCCTAGCAAGGGGGCGAGTGAGGCTGAAGCTGCATGCACTCCGTCCCCGAGCCGTGCACACGAGCACACCATTTCCAGCTCCACACAGAGCTACCAGTGGGCCTGTGGTGGCCAGAAGGCCTCTGCTTGCAGGCCTGCTTCCTGACGAGGGTCTGCCCAGAGCGGCCCTCTCCTGAGTGACCAGCCCCTCGAGACTCCCCCGGAGCCCAGGACTGGGAGGAGCTGCAGACGCCTCCTGGGGAGCCTCAGCAGGAAGGGCCGTGAGCAAGCACCCAGATGGGAATGGGGCACCAGCAGCCTGTTTGGGAGGTGGCGGGGTCGCCAGTGGGGGCGTGAGGAGGGCGTGGAGAAGGGAAGTAAAGAACCATGACTGAGCCTGCAACCAGAGTGGGCAGCTGGCACCAGTTTCCTCAGGGAGACTTGGGGGGCTGGGGAAAACCCACCCCTCAGAATTATCCCCCATGGGGTGGGAGAGCTGGGATATTTATACCCCAACTCCCAAGTCACGGGTGGGGGCTGCTTCCAGCTCAGTGCTCCACAGTTTGGGGGGACACACAGCCTTGGGCACCAGCAGATACCAGTGTGGGAGTCATCGGGGTACATTCAGTCCAGGGGGTGTTGGGTCTTGAGTGGGGACTGGGGCTTGCCCCCAGTCACTTGGCAGAGTCAGGAAGGGCCTGTCCGGCCCCTCATGGGGCAGAGAAGCATTGACTGGCAGATGGCCCCGAAGCCCCAGGCCCGAGCCTTCCTCCCGGTGAGTTGGGTCCCCCTGCAGCCTCCTGCCTGGCCCCTGCGGGGCCAAAGGTGCCGGCACTCGAGGGTCCCCTCAGTCTCACACGTTCTTCAGCTGCCTGTGGCTCGGGACCCTCAGGAAACGCAGCACCCCACCCCCCCAAGCACCCCACCCCACCCCCAGAAGAACTGTGTGTGTCCTGCCTTTTTTGGCTGCCACCTCATTTGCCCACTTGGGCCCAGGATTTCTGGGGGGAGATCCCACTGCAGTTTGGTCACCTTTGCCTGCACACCTGGAAAAGGTAAATCCCTGTGACGGGGTGAGGTGGATAGTACTGCAATGAATCATCATCACCCACTCAGAAATGCATTCCTAGAGACCCCAAAGCCATCCCTGGCTGGCATTTCTGGGCTCGCCTGAGGCTGCCTGCTCCAGGCCAGCAAACAATAGGGTGAAGAGGTTCAGTGCAGGGACCTCATGGTCTCCCACCCAGCCCAAGAAGGAGCAGAGGCAGCCCACGCAGTGGAACTGGGCCAGGTGAAAATGAACAGCAAGCAGAAATCAGGTGACCCCTGCCCTCAGCCAGCCAGGAAAAGTGAAAACTGCACTGCCGAGGTGGCAGGCGGGCTTCCCAGCACCAGTCAGCTGGGTCCAGGGCGTGAGCCTGCCGTCTCAGTGGAGCCGCCAGGGGAGACAAGAGGCCTGGAGGGTCAGAGAGGGCTTCCTGGAGGAGGTGGCACGGGTGGGGGTGCGTTGATGGGCAGAGAAGAGGAGGAAGGGATTTGCGGGCGTGAGGAAGGGCTTCAGCAAAGACCTGGAGGTGGGACAGCAGCCCCGTGAGTTCTGGGGACAGGGATGGAGCACCGCCCTCTTCCCAGCCCCGCCGCCCAAGGGCCTGTGCTTGCTGGGCAGTGCAGTGCAGGGAAGATAACCTTGGAGTTCACCAGAGGGAGAAGGTGGAGGAAGCCTGTTCCAGGTAGAGGAAATAGCATTTGCAAAGGCCTGGAGGCAGGAAGCAGAGTGAGCATAGGGGGCTTATTAACCACAAGAGAACAATTAATTGCAAATAAAGCGCTTTGTTCCTGGCCCTGAGGAGGGCAAAGGCCTTCTGTGGGGCAGGGTGGGAGGCCCCAAGGAAGGTGGAGGGCTCCCCAAAGCGCCCTGGAACAAGAACAGGTCGGGAGAGGATTTGGAAGCCGACGCTGGAGAGGGAAAAGAAGAGGGGTCTGAGGAAGTGGGTGTCTGGTTCTTGGTGGGTCTGGGGGCAGGGGACGTCTCCTGTCCACTTGTCTAGCCTCTTGTCCTACAACCCCTCATCCCCCACCAGGGTACACACCGCGCTCCAGCGACACTGGGCTCCTCTTCCTTGTAACCCAAGCCTGTGCCCGTGGCTCTCATGAGTTTGTAGGCCCCAATCACTCTCCCTAAGTGCCTCCTCAAACCTCAATCATTAACTAGTTTTAAAATGGTCCTAGACAGGACCTGTCCCTAGCAGGCATCCCACCAAAGTTGGTATATCCTTCTTGGAGGAATACACCTTTATCCCAAACTATCAAGGATTTCTACAAGGAAAATGAATAATTCAGAGTTTAAAAAGGAAGAAAGAAAGTCATAAAATAAACGGGGAAACCATGCATCTTGAGTGAGAGCCAGAAAAAATAATCGGTCGACTGACCAGAAAAAGAATCAGATGTTGACAGTATAAGACATGAATTATGAAATAAGTCTACTTAATATGTTATAAGAAATAGAAGATTAGAATGGGTAAAGAACTAGAACACTGTAAAAGAATCAAACAGACCCCTATGACTACAAAATACCATTGAAATTAAATACTCAATGAATAGATTGAAGAACAGATTAAACTCAAGAAAGAATTAATGAATGGAAGATGCAACTGCAATGTTACCAAACATGCATCCCAGAAAGACGGGAAAATATGAAAGAGACTTACGGCATGTGGAGGACAAAGTCCTCCAGAGTTGCTGAAGGAGAGGATAAAGAAAGTGGAGCAGAGGCAGTATTTGAAGAGATAATGGCTGAGAACTTCCCAGAACTGATAAAAACATGAGTGCACACGTCCAAGAAGCCAAACAGATTCCAAGTAGCATGAATTGAAAACACACAGATTCACCTGCGGAAGGCCAGAGGCAGCGGGATGGTCTGAGCAGAGCTGGAAAGGCCCATCACCTTCAGAGAGGCCAGTGATTGACACCTGGCTTCTTACCAGCAAAAACAGAGTCCAGGACTCAGAGGAATGATTTCTAGGAATGTTCTGAGAGACAAAAATACTTTTAAATAGGTGAAATAATGACATTTTCATATAAACAGAAAGAGTTTTCTACAACCAACATGTCATTAAAGGAAATTCTAAAGAATGGATTCCCAGCTGATGGAAATTCCTAACAGATGGAATGGCAGAGATGCAAGGAATAAATAAATAAAGCAGTACATATGTAGGTAAATCTAAACAAATTTTTACTGCATAAAACAATAGTAACTATGAATTATGGAGTTGAGCACGTGATATAGTTAAGCTACATAGCAAATTAACACATAAATGTTGGAAAGGGCATGGCCAGAATCAAAGTGTTCCAAGGACCCTTGAGTTCAATGTCAAAGCAGGAGAAGGGTAAGGATACTGATGAACTTAGATTTATACTTTGGTGCTTTAATTATGCAAGTGTCAATTTCTGGGGTAGCCGTTGGGAGGATGAGAGCATGGGCGATCTCTGAACCAGAGGACTGATGCGGCACTAGGGGGTACGCATCATTCTAAAATGCCTGTAACCCTTATAGGGTCCATGAAGTAGATAATTTTTATCTCACACTGCAACTGAGGCCAAGGAGGCACAGCTGCTTTGTGTCCACAACCCCACAGCTAGAAAGTGGTTATAAAATAAGCTGTAGAAATAAGTATGTCAGCACTCACACTAGATGAAAATAGACTAAATATTCCAGATAAAAGATGAGACAAAACCCACAAAGTTGGGTTTCTGATGTTTACAAGAAGCACATCGAAAGCATAAGGATGCTAAAAGTTGAAATAAAATTGCAGAAAAAGAAAGTGTAGGGCAAAAAAATAGAAGACTTGAGCAACTCAATCAATTTCACTTAATGGACACTCTATAGACTACTTCAGTCAACAGCTGTAGAAACACATTTTTATCAAGCACATGTGCTGAGATTCGCTCAATGGCCCGGTGTGTAGTTAAAGGACTGTTATCATACAGACTTCATTCTCTGAACCCGATATTATCAAGCTAGAAAACAATCACCAAACTATAATGATAAAAGCCTTATGTATTTGGAAATTAGGAAGCACTTCTGGATAATTCATAGTTGAAAGAAGAAATCACTGTGGAAAACAGGAAATGTTGAAATAGAGCTATAATAAAAAATACCTCAAAAATTTGTGCAATACAGATAAATTAGAATTTAGAGGGAGATTGTATAACTTAAAATGCTTATACTCAAAAGGAAAACCTGAAAGCTACGGAGCTGAGCATCCATCCCCAGAAACTGAAAAAGAAATGGCATAAGGAGACAAAGAAAATAGAAGGCTACAATAAAGATAAGATCACAAATTAATAAAGTAGAAAAGAAGCACACAAGAGATGTCCAAAAAGGCAAAGGTTGTTTCTTGAAAAGACTAATAAAATAGACAAACCTCTGACTAGATTAATAAAGAAAAAGAAAAGGCACAGATAAACGTATTACTAATAAGGAGAGGACACCAAATACTGCAGACAATAATAGGAGGATATTATAGACATGATAAGAGGAAATTATGGACAACTTTATACCAACACATTTTAAAATTTAAAATAGAAAATCTCTACAAAAATATAATAAAAATAAAAAAATTGATGATAAATATACAAGAAATACTGGATAATCCTAAAGCCATTAAGAAATTGAATCAATAGTTAAAATCTTTCAGAAAGAAAACCCTAGGTCCAGAGAGGGAACACATTTAGATATTTTTATGAGGCTATTATAGCCTTGATAACAAAACCTGACAAGATAAATTTCAAGTTAAATCATGCATAGATGCAAAATCTTAAACTAAATGTTAGCAAACAGATTTGTTGATGTGTGAAAAAGATAGTGTATCATGACCAAGTTGTGTTTATTCAAGGAATGCAAGGTTGGTTTAACATTAGTCAAGCTATTAATGAATTTACTACATTAACAGATTAAAAAGGAAGAATCATATGATCCTCCTTATAAATGTGGAAAAAGTCTGTGATAAAAGTCAACATTTAAAAAAAAAAAAAAAGCCTTAGCACACTATGCACAGCAGTTTCCTTGACCTGATAAAGATTATCTATTAAAAATATACACACAGCAAGCCTTATGTAAGAAGGTGAAGTGCTGTACACATTCCTTTAAGATCAAGAATGAAACAAAGATGCTCATTATCTCCACTTTTGTTCAACATTGTATAAGTGGTCCATGCCAGCACATAAAGGCAATGAAATGAAAGGAAGAAACAAAACTGACATTATTTGCAAATTACATCATAGATGCATAAAATAGCCAAAGGAATCTTCACTAATAATTATTGAGCAATGTTGTTGGACACAAAATCAATATACAAATACAAAAATCCACTGCATCTCTGTACTGCAGCAATGAATAGCTAGAAAATAAAATTGTAAAAGATTACATTTCTAGCTATAATTTATCATAACCTGTGCATACATTATGTTACAGGGCAAGGGAGAATCTGAGTTGCAGATAGAATCATGGTTGCTAATCAGCTGAATTTGAGACAGGGAGATTATCCTGGATTATCCGGGTGGGCCCAGGGTACTCACAAGGGCCCTTAAAATGGAAACAGAGGCAAGAGAGAACCAGAGAGGTGGCAGCAGGCGAGGGCTTCAGCCAGCTGCTGCTGGCTTTAAAGGTAGAGGATGGGGCCATAAGCCAAGGAGAGCCTCAGCCTCTGGGAGCCAGCAAAGGCAAGAAAATGGATTTTCCCCTAGAGGATCCACAAATAATGCAGCCCTGCTGACACTCTGGTTTTAGCCCAGGAAGACTCATTTCAGACTTCTGATCTCCAGAACTGTAAGATAATAAATTTGTGCTGTTTTAATCCACTAAATTTATGGTAATTAGTTACAGCAACAATAGGAAACTAATATAGAATCCGAGAATAAATCTTTTCTTTAATGTGCAAGACCTTTTTGGAGAAAGTTATAAAAATTTATTGGAGGGCATTAAGGAAGATCTGAATAAATGGGTTGGAAGATTCTTTCTCATAAAGATGTAAATTCTGCCTAAATCGATCTACAGATTCAGTGCAACAGCAATAAAAGTCTTGATGTTTTTTTTGGCAGAACTTGGCAAGCTGATTCTAAAATTTATATTGAAATGCAAAGGCCCAAAATAATAGCCAGCATTAGTAGAATGTATGACAAGGCTTAAGCAAGTAGGCAATGTGGAGTAGGCAAACGGACCAACAGAGAGCCCAGAGCATGTGTGGCACTTGATGTCTGAAACACTGCTGTCACATGCCAGTGGAGAAAGGAGAGCCTTTTCCTTAAACAGTGCTGGGAAAGCTGTAACCATAGAGAAAGAGAGATATTGGACACTACTGCACAGCATATACACAAAGCTATTCTTTAGAAGGCATTAGAGATATCTTTATGATCTTGAGATAGGGATGGAGATCCTAAATCAGGCTTAAAAAGCACAGACTATAAAATGATACCCTCAACTATATTAAATTTAAGAACTTTTGTTTATAAAAAGATACCATAAAGAGGGTGAAAATATAAGTCACAAGCTGAGAGTAATATGTTAAGGTCTGACACTGCAATGAGGTTATTTGACCTGGAAATTATGTAAGTCACTTGTGCTCACAATGCATGGAGCAGAGCAAGTCACACGGCTCCTCTTGACTGCAAAGGAGCACATCCATAGGGAGGAATGGGGAACGGGGGATTTGGGGGAGCACCAGAAGTCTTCTACTCCTACGTCAGGAACAAACCTTAAGGAAACTCAGGGTAAGCTGCAGCAGGAGACATGTACCAAAATGTTACAGCAGCATTGTTCATACAGAAAAACATGGCCAAAGCCTATATGCGCATGAAGAGTGGGATGGATAAATCGTGGCATAGTCATATAATGGAATACCATATGAGTGAATGCACAACAGCATGAACGCACTTCAAAAGGCCAAGTTGAAGACAGAAGAATACATGTGACATGATCCCTATGACATGGAGTTCCACGAGCAAACCAGTGTGCAGTGTTTATTAAGGATGTGTACACAAGTTGTTAAAGGAAACTATAAAGACACGTAAGTGACACAAAATTCAGGACACTGATTCCCTCTGGGGTAAAGAGGAGGACGGGATTTTCAAAGAACAAACATGGGGCTTTGGGAATTAGGTAATGTCCATTTCTTCACCTGGGCAATAGAAACTTAATTCTCTGCCTCTGCCCAAAATTGAGATTTTCAATTCAGGCCCAAGTGATGAGAATCGCCAAAAACATGACTTTTGGCAAAAAAAAGAGAAGGAGGGAGGAAGATGGATTCTTTGGCACTGACTCAGTAGACCAATAAAGAATCCTCCCTTCCACCTTTAGAATTTAGCTTGCCATTTCAAAGCTGCTGATTAATCACAGTGTGCTCCTGGCGACAGCCCAGACCAGCTCTTCTGGAAACGGGTGAAGCTGGAGCCCTCCAGCAGCAGCATCTTCAGCACCGCGGAGAGCGACCCACGCCAGCCTGCAGAGACCGGCCTCCTGAGCTTAGGTGTCATGCCCCAAGCTCCTGGCTGAGCATGAAGTGGATCCCGGCGCTCAGGATTCCTAACCCAGTACTCAGTCCCCTTCTCCAGACTGGAATTCTTCCCTGAACCCAGAGATCACCCGGGGACCCGTGAGGCTTCCGTGTGTCCCTCAAAAGCTTGGGCTTTGCAGTAAGTCTCACAAGATTTTCGATCTGGAGCCTACCCTCACCAGGTGCATGTCCTCAGCAGGTCACTGCACCCCTCCAAGCCAGTGTGAATCGCGTCACCTTCCCACAGAGCTGCTGCGAGAATTCGGTGATATTAGGCAGATCACCCAATCAGCAAAGTGCCTTGCCCACCAGAGCACCATTAAAAAACAGAAAATTCTCAGTGGATTTCAAACTGGAAAGGAGTTGGTTTTAGGGAACATTTAAAAGATACTGAAACAATAATACATTTTAGAACCTGTTTCGAAAATAAACCCCTTAACATTTCCATATAAAATCTTGGCATTTCCTGAAAGATATTAAGGCTTCATTGATGTCTGCCCAGACCGGTTCTGTGCAGACCTGTACCTCTGAGTCTCCTGATGCCCTAGTGAGCATTGCCTGCGTGTCCTTGCTTCTGTCACGCCGAGTGGCTGGGAGAAGATGGGGTGGCAATAGGCCCACCAGACGCCCCGGGGCCTGAGCCACCCATTGCATTCCTGGAATAAGCCTGACTAGTGTCACGTATTGTTCTTTTGACATGTTGCAGGATTCTATTTGCTACTATTTTATTTAGAATATTTAACCATTGGTCTCTCCCTTATTCTGTATTATATGTAGTAAAGTTATTCTAGATGCACAAAAAGAGTAAGGGAGTTTCTCTTTTCTCTTTTCCCATGGTCCAAAATTGCTTAAACAGCATTGAAATGAGCAGTTCTTTAAAAATCAGATAAACCTCAGCTGTGAGCCTGTCTGATCCTGCTGCCTTTTCACTGATAGATCTTCCATCACCTTCTAATCTCTTCTGTGGTAATTGGTCCATTAAAATTTTCCATTTTTTCTTCAATTGATTTTGGTAATTTACTTTTGCTAGGAAGTCGTCCATTTCCTAGAACTTTTCAATTTGTTATCACAGAGTTGCACATAATCCTCTCTCATAATTATTTTTATCTCCCCTGTATCTGCAGTTATATTGGTTATACTTCCCTTCCCACTCCTAATCTTGCCTTAGTTTACTCTTTTTTCCTTCTCCGTATCAGACTCGAGGGGTTTTCTGTTTTATTAGCCTTTTCAAAGAACCAAATTTTGCATTTACTTATTCTTTCCACTCTTTGCTATTTCATCAACTTCAGTTCTAACTTTATGAATTCTGTTTTCTTTGCCTCTTTTGTTTTTTCTTTTCCTAATTTATTGAGACAAACATGTTACATGTAGTCTTTCCCGCTTTCCAATGAAGGCATTTCATGCTGCGTGTTTCTCTCTAAGCAGGCTGTTGACTTTGCTCCTTATGTTTCAATATGACATTCTCTTTTTGTTTTCCAGATAGTATTTAATTCTCCTTTGATTTTCTCTTTGATCCAAGTGTCATCTAGGCATATTTTTAAAAATAATTTTAAAAATATTTTTATTTTTCTTATTCTTTTTAAAAAATATCATTTCCCCTCCCCCTGAGATGGCTCCCTCTTCTGTCTGCTTGTTGCCGCTTGTTGTCTGCTCTTTGTGTCTGCTCGTTGTGTCCGCTAGTTGTGTCTGTTCATCTTTTTTAGGAGGCACTGGGAACCGAACCTGGGACCTCCTATGTGGGAGGTGGATGCCCACCTGTGTGAGCCACATCCACTCCCTGCTCATGTGTCTGCTTGCTGCATCAGCTCATTGCGTCAGCTCATCTTCTTTAGGAGGCACTGGGAACCAAACCTAGGACCTCCCATGTGGGAGGTAGGTGCCCAACGCTTGAATCACATCCGCTCCCTCATGTAGGCATGTTTTAAAGTTGCAAATATTTAAATTTGGGGGGCTCCGTTTTTATTATTTATTTCTACTCCTATTGGGTATGTTCAGAGCCTGTGGTATGTGTAAAGCTTTGTTCATATGTTCCAGAATTTAGTTTTCTTTATGGTCCATTATATGCTGATTTCCATCAGTGGTCTTTGAGAATATGAAAATGAATTCTCTACATGAGAATATATATGTATGTATATGCACATAAATCTATGTATTTCTATATATCCACTTTTATTAGTTGCATTATCCAATTCTGATATATCATTACTTTGCTTTTTTAAATTTTGCAATGTACAGAAAAGCAGAAAGGCAAGTATAATGAACCACATATCCATCAACAGGACTCAATAACTGTGTGCATTTTGCCATATTTATTGTTGCCGTGGTATTTAAAAGTAAAATATCGGCTTCATGGCATTCCACCCCTAGGTCCTTCAGTTTGCATCTTTAAAAAGCAATGACGCTCTCCTACATAACCGTGAGATCCCGTCTGCACACTAGAAAATCACAGTGGTTAGCAATCATCTGCTAACACTACGTTCATACTCAAATTTCCCTAACTGCCCCTAAAATGACTTTTTATGGCTGCGTTATTCAAACTAGGATCCAACCAATGGCCACACAATGCCTTTGCTTCTTTATGACTTGTCTAGTTCTGTCCTTTTCTGGCCAAGGTGTGCAGTTCTTACTGTAATCTCGTTGTTATCAAGTTTTCCTTGTTTTCCTAATACTTTTACTGACTTTGGCTGCTGTCAGTCTGCTGGGCTCCTATCACGAACAGCACACAAGGGGTGGCTTAAACAACAGGCAGTTACGGGCCACGAGTTTGAAGGCCAGAAGGCCCAAGCCAAGGCGCGAGCAGGGCCAGGCTTCCTCCCCGGAGCCCGTGGCGTCCTGGCGCTGGCTCGCCACCAGCCTCGGGGCTCCCTGCCTTGTCTCTCTGCCTTCCTCACGTGGCCATGTCCTTGCTCTCCTTCCGTGGCTTTCCCTGACTCTGGCATCTGAATTTCTTCTGCTTCTAAAGGACTTCAGTCATATGGCTTAATGTCCACCCTGATTCAGCTGGGCCACACCGAAATAGGATCTTAGAAGATTTCACTCACAAATGAGCCCACACCTAAACTACCACATTTTCAAAGGCTCCTCTTTACAAATGAATGTGGGTTAAGATCAAGAACGTGCCTTTGGTGGGGGCCACGATTCCATCCACGACAGCCAGCAATAGAGTATTGTAGGATTGCGTTAGCTACATGCACTGATGTCCTAGATGGAGAGGTTGAATTCTCCCATTAAGAGACAGACGCTGTCATATTGGGTTCACCAAGAAAAAACAACAAAACCAATTAGAAGCTATTAGAAACCCACTTAAGACAAAATATAAAATCTCTTCAATCTTTTTAAAAGACTGAAAATAAGTGGCTGGGAAAAGATTTACAAGAATAAAGTAAGTGAAAATAAAGTAGGGTTAGAAAATATTAATACCAAAAAAGGTTAAAAACACTTAAATGTGAGAATTTAGAACATTATACAATGATGCAATTACAGCCAAAAAAACTGTATGCAAAAACAACAAAACAGAGCAGCTGTGGTGGACTGATTCACAGACCTCTTAATCTGAATTCACATCCCTGTGGGTATGGACCCGTCTGTAAACAGGATCCGTTGAAGATGTATTATCAGTTAAGGGGCGCGCTCATGTGTGCACAGGCCCTTCTAAGACCCTCTCAGGGGCGGGATCTGCCTAGGCCTTCCTCTGTATCACAGTCCTTATAAAAAGCCAGAAGTCAGAGGAAGCCACAGGAGAAGACCAAGATGACATCACAGCGTGACGAAGGACTGCCAGCAACAGAATGCTACAGACTGGGGGCAGAAAACATGGCCTTGTCAATGCCTTGATTCAGGTCTTCAGGCTTCGAAAACCGTGAGCCAATGGCTCGTTGTTGTTCAAGCTAATCGGAGCGCATTGTTCGTCACAGCAGCTCTAGCAAACCAAGACGTGCTTATTCATCTGCATCATTGCTTCTCCTTTGCTCTTTTCCTCATTGTGATGGTTTGATCAAGTTGCTCTTCCTTCTGTTTTTCCCCTTTTTGATTTTCAGGTTCTGCTATTCCCTCTTCTTTTCTGTCCTCATCTAACCAGACATGGACTGCTCTACTATTAGTTGGAAACAAGATACCAGCTATTTCGCACACAAGACGTTCATGTTCCCCTAACTCACGCTCAGTCTAGTAAGAGGACACGCCTGGAGTTCTTTTATTTCCTTCCTTTCCCCCGCCACCTCCCCATGTGAGATCTTTCAACGTTTTTAGTTTCCCCTCCCCCAACTAGAGGTTGCTGAGCTATGACTTTTATAACCAGACCATCACTAGAATTTCCCTTTAGTATGTACCTTCTATTTCAAGGGCCCTTATTTAGCACTTACATCACATAGTCTAAGGCAGGTCTATCCTTATTCATTTAGAGCTAATTTATCCACATACCAAGGTCTCTTGATCACCACTATTCCGTGCCCTTTTCATCCTTCTTCATTCCGTGGGTTCTGTTCTGTCTCATTTTCTCATTTATTGTTTGGTGTGAGTCTTCTCTTGAGGTTTTTCCTCAAATCGGTGGTAGCTTACAAGGAGTCAACCGTGACCCCAGCTCCTGGTCTGTGACCCCAGCTCCTGGTCTGTGACCCCAGCTCCTTGTCTGTGACCCCCAGCTCCTGGTCTGTGACCCCAGCTCCTGGTCTGTGACCCCAGCTCCTGGTCTGTGACCCCAGCTCCTTGTC
>JAQZBX010087196.1:0-12893 GCA_029593785.1 Cabassous unicinctus
GAAAAAAAAAAAAAAAGAAAAAAAGAAAAAAAGAAAAAAGAAGGTGGGGGAGGAAAGAGGAAAGAAAAGCAAGAGGCAACAAATAAACAAAGAAAAACCAAACAACCACACAAGCAAGCAGTCAAACAAAGCTAAGGAAGAACAGTGTTCCTTCTTGGGCCCTTGTGGAACCTCTCAGCTTATTATGTTCATCAATCAATTGTCCTGCAAGGTTCTCTCTTCAGGTTTTGAGGCAGATTTTAGCGATTAAACTAAGTTTTTAAAAAAATTTCTTTTTTTATTTTTTAAAGTGACTGTCTTCTTTTTTTTTTGGTGAAACAAGGGACACAAAAGAAGTCCTTTTCTAGACCACCCCCTTCACCGAGGGGACCCTAAATAGGCTTGTGGAAACTAATCAAGCACTTCCCACTTCCTGGCCTCCCCAGGGGGAGCTGAAGCTCTGATGCTTGTCTGTGCAGAACGATAAAATTGGCTGACTCCGCCCTCTCTGGAGCCAAGTCTCAGTATCACTGGGCTATTGGGTAAATTAGGCTCTCTCAGCAGATTCGCCTCTCCCCTAAGCCAGTTGCTGCTTCAAGCCGGGTTATCTGCTCCCCAAAGCTATGAGGGGGTCCGGGCAGCCAAATCCATGGATGGGAAACCCCTCTCCACCTTCTGTCAGAACCCTCCGCCTCTTGGAGAATGCTCCCTCTAACCGGGTTGCTGGCGGGAGTCGAGACGTATCCCTGGGCAGCTAGGTAAATCACCCTTCTTCAGCAAATTCCCCACTCCCCTCAGCCTGGTGCCACTTCAAGCCAGCTATTTTGTTCCCCAAAGCTGCAAGGGGTTCCAGGCAGCCAAATCCACAGAAAGGAAACCCCTCTCGACCCTCTGCCAGAACCCTCCCACTCTTGGAGAATGCTCCCTCTTACAGGGTTGCCTGCTGGAGTCGCAGCTCAAACCAGCCTTTTTCCCTGAGGGTAGGGCTCAGCCGTCTGTGTCAACCACCACAGGCAGGGGAAAAACTCACGAATCTTTTCTGAGCAATCTTCCTCGCATCCTGCTTCCTCCAGATAAAAGTTCCCAAGGATCTCGCTCTGTGTGCCCCCAGTACAGACCCCCCGGGAAGGACCCTGTCCCCATTCAGCTGTCCTCAGAGAGTGAGTCAGCGAGTGCCCTCCGAAACCGACACCATCTTAAACTCCCTAAGTCTAACTTTGACATTGGATTTTGAACCTAGATCTCTCTAACTTCAAAGTGGTGATTTCTTTTCCCTTCATCAATTTTTTCCCCAAAATACCATAAAGCCCACTAAAACTATGATAGAATTAAATTAAAGGAATTTGAAAGCAATAAAGACAATGCTTAAGTAACTGTGCACATAATTATAAATTGCTTATCCAAAGCACCTCATTAAGAGTGCGCTTGATATACAGAGAGACAAAGAGCACTTACCCAATTTCCTACTCTATATGGACATCACCCTTATGTCCTCAGTGCAGAAAATGGGCAGAGAGGGCCATTGTTCGAAAGGCAATTCTTGGAAAAGGAAGATGCAAGGTAGATACAATATAAATGTTGATCACATGCAGTGGCAGAATCATTGATAGCATGGAAATGGGGTGGAGCTGTGTTATTTTCTTTTACTTTTTGGGCCTGAAATGAGAAGTTTGGATTTATCTTAATTCTCTCTTCATAGAAGATTATCTTCAATGGTTCATGAAAGGCTTCTCATCCAGCCATCCATTCATTCTTTGTTCATTTTTAATCTACATTCTTTATTTTCATTCTTTTCCCCTATAAACAACCATTGGGTTTATTGTGTATTTTCTGTTTGCCTATGTTATTACAAAATGTTTTATTTTTGTTTATGTGCATGCAGGTTTGGGGTTGTCTTTTTAAAAATAAACTTTTAATTTTATAATAGTTTTAGATTTACAGAAAAATCATGAAGATAGTACAGAGAGTTCTCATATACCCTGTACATACCCAATTTCCCCTATTATTAGTATTTTATATTAGCATGGTCCATTTGTCACAATTAATGAGCCAATATTGATACATATTATTAACTAAAATCCATGCTTTTTAAAATATTTCCTTAGTTTCTACCTAATGTCATTTTTCTGATCTAGAATCCCATCCAGGATGCCACATTACCTTTGGTCATCACGTCTCCTTAGGTTCCTCTTGGCTGTAACAGTTTCTCAGTCTTTCCTTGTTTTTCATGACCTTGATAGTTTAGAGGACCACATATCTTGTAGAATGTTCCTCATTTGCAATTTTTCAGATGTTTTTCTGATGATTTGACTGGGGCTATGTGTTTTTGAGCGTAAGACCACAGAGGTAAAATGACATTCTCATCACATCATATCAAGGGTATAGAATATCAACATGATTTATCAGCATTGATATTTATCTTGTTAATCTAGAGCAGGAGTTCTTAACAAGCTTGAACTGAAATTTAAAAAAAAAAAACATTATTCTTGTGGGAACGTGTTGGTGCGGGTGTGATATATATTTATTAAATAATACACAGCATAGTGTGGACTTAGTAAGGGATCCGTGGTTTTCATCTGACTGGCAAAGGGTCTGTAGAACAAAAAAGGTTAAGGACCCCTGATCTAGAGGTAGTGTTTGTCAGATTTCTCCTCTGTAATGTTACCTTTGCTCCCCTTTCTGTACTGTACTCTTTGGAAGGAAGTTGCTATACACTTAAGTAGTGAGGAATTATGCTCCTTGAGGGTAGAGTATATATATAAATTATTTAGAATTCTTCTGCAAGGTTGATTTGCCTATTCTTCTTGTTTATTTATTCAATTGTTTATGGACTAATGAATATTTATTTTATACTTTGGTTTACAATCCAATCCTATTTTATATTGTGGTTCAAATGGTTCCCATTTTGGCCATTTGGACTCTTTCAGTGAGCTCCTTTGTCATTCATTTTGACATATCTCCATCATTATGTTTTTTTTTTTTTTTAATATTTTCTTAATTTTCACAAATTTCTTGCACTGCAAGAAGCTCCAGGCTTATCTTGTTATTTCCTGCTCCAGTCCTAAAATCAGCTATTTATCCAAGGATCCCTGGTTCCTCTTATTGGGTGAATAGTATTAGAAGAAAAGATCTGGGTGCTAGGTGTGCTCATTGCTAGATGGGTGTCGTTGCTTCTAAGCTTTCTTAGTTGACAGAAGTAGGAAAAATATGCCTATAAACTAACGTGTGTATACACATATCTATAAATATTTCTATATGTATCTATATTAAACTGAAGAATTCATACTGAGGTTTGCAATGCTAATGCATTACTACATGGATCTTTTTAGCCTCCTCCCCTTGCTTATCTGTAACCTTCATCCCAATAGTGAGAAACCTGGCTCTCACCATATGCCATCTGTATTAGTCAGCCAAAGGGGTGCTGATGCAAAATACCAGAAATCTGTTGGCTTTTATAAAGGTTATTTATTTGGGTAGACGCTTACAGTTAGCAGACCATAAAGCATAAGTTACTTCCCTCACCAAAGTCTGTTGCCAAGTGTTGGAGCAAGGTGGCTGCCGATGTCTGCAAGGGTTCAGGTCTCCTGGGTTCCTCTCTATGCTCATTTCTCTCCGGGCTCAGCTGCTTTGCTCTCTCCACAAGGCCAGCTGTAGACTATCAGGTGAATGGCTCATCTCTCTTCTGGGGGTCTCTGCCATGTCTAATGGAACCTTCTCTCCTTCCTCATATGTCTACTTCCTGAGCTCCAGGATCAAAATGAATGGCTACTTTAAAAAAAAAAAAAAAGAAAAATAACAAGTGTTGGAGAGAATGTGAAGAAATAGGAACACTGTTCATTGTTGATGGGAATGTAAAATGTGTAAGACAGTTTGGTGGTTCCTCAGAAAGTACAATATACAATCATGGTATAACCCGGCAATCCCACTTCTAGGTATATACCCAAAAGAATTGAAAGCAGGCACTCAAACAGATATTTGTTCACTGATGTTCATAGCAGCCTTATTCACAATTGCCAAAAGATGGAAGCAATCCAAGTGCCCATCAATGGATGGATAAACGAATGTGGTATAATATAAATACAATGGAATATTATTTAGCTTTTAAAAGGAATGAAGTTCTGATATATGTAACAACATGGGTGAACTTTGAAGACATCATGTTGAGTGAAATAAAACACATACATAAAGACAAATATTGTGTGATCTCACTGATGTGAAATAATTACAATAAGAAAATTCGTAGGGTCAGAAACTAGAATACAGGTTACCAGGGACCAAGGTGGGGATAGGGAAGGGGTAGTTGATTCTTAATTAGTGCAGAGTTTCTCTTTGGGGTGATGAAGAGTTTTGGTAATATGTAGTGGTGATAATACCGCAACGTGGTGGATGTAATTAACATCACTATACTATATATCTGAATGTGGTTAAAAGGAAAAAATATATGGTGCTTGAATAAAAAATATGTATAACCATAAGACTGTACAACACAGACAGTGAATCCTAGTAAATTATGGACTGTAGTCAATAATATAATTATAATAATATTCTCCCATCAGTTGTATCAAAGGTACTACACTAAAGCAAAATGTTAAAAATGGAAGTGGGTATATGGGAACTCGCTATAACCCTGCAAGTTATCTAATTTTTTTTTTTTTTTTTAAAGAAATGACATCTCACACAGCAGCTTCAATCTGGGTACTACTTGGTTTAGTTCATGGTAGTCTAGTGTCATGTTCCAGGAGCCAAACTGTTGAATTAAATGGCAATATGCCATTACCCTTAGGATGCAATATTGTTTTTTATTTACTTTATTGGCCAGAGTTTAGAGACAATTCAGGGTTTCCATTTTTTTTCCCCTCTACTATAACAGATATTACTTCACAGAATCAGGAAAAAATGTGAGGGTTTTGTCATCTGCTAAGTATGTCTATTATGAATATAGGGGGTATATTTGGGAATTGGCAAGTGACAAATGACGGGGGTGTGAAACTGCTGTGAAATGTATAACTTGGGTTAGGACTATTTATTACTTGTCATCCATAAGCCCCAATTCTAATAATTCTAAGATGATGACCCTTTGGGTTCCTGGGCATCAATACAACTCAGACCCTGTATTTAAGATCTTTTGAAAGATCTGGGTATTTCTCTTTCCTTGGTATACACTTACCTATATAAATGGCTGTAGGTCCCTTTGGGAAAGACTTGGGGGAATCATAACTGAATTCACTTGCTCTGATATTGCTTGTATTTCCTCCTGGCAGCCAGTCTTTCTTTCATTTAATAGATTCTGGTTCTGAAAACTGGACAAGGGGATTGTGGATTTTCATTGAGGTGGCTGGCCTCAGGCTTCTGCTCACCCAGTTTTAATTTTTATTTCACTATATATTAAGCATTCCCCTTGTTGGCTACCTATCTATCTTGCCCTTACAAACTTTGTGTTCTATTAGCTAACTCCATATATTCTTGAAGTCCAGGCCTCTCTGACTGACATCTCAAACTTTCTGATCATTTCTGTAGTTATGTTTACCTTGCTTCTGAAAGTTAAGTACTCTCCCGACCTTTACTATCCCATTGCTACTAGGAAATTAAATTTGGTAATAGAAGCTTCTACCATAGTCATAGCCTAGAGGCCAATCATTATAGAGCCTCTCAACAATGCTGATGCTCTCCTTACCAGCTCATTCTTAATTGCCTTCCTAAATGGAATGTTCTCTGGGCCCTCTTGAGGAACATGGACAACAAAGGAATTCTCTGGTCTTATTCAGTAGACCCATCCTAAAAAGCCCACTTTTCTGAACCTTTTCATCCCTTCTTCCACAACCTTCCCCAGCAATTCTGACATTTACTTCATTTACTGTTGTCAACTGCTTCTTCCAAGTTTCCAAGATCCATCCAGCTGTATATCAGATTGCCCCCCAGCTCAGTCATTCTAACAACCAAACATATTCCTGTAATTATTGAGGGCCTGTGTCACAGACAGCCCTGATGTTGACAGATTCTTCTTTATCCAACTTTATATAATGATCCAATACCTTCATGATTCCTCTCTGGCATACTATCTCAGTTCCTGGTATACGTTTCCTCTTCTGCCTTAATAGGTCCAGCACTTCCTCAGTCAGGCCATGCATAGAGCTTACATTAGTTGTGGATCTGGTGGCTAGGAGGGGAAATGGGGCCAGATCCCCAGAAAGACAATAATTGTAAAAAGCATCTACCGCATATGAAGCCTTTGTGCAATCTTCTAGGAAGACTGAGGTGGGAATGGGGGTCTCTGTCTTCTAACATGTCTGAGTGGTGCACTTCTGCACACCCAAAGCGTTCAGGGAAAATTGGGAGTTCCAGGTTCTCAAGTGTATCTACCAAGATATTTCCATCCCAGATCTCAGGGTCCCTTTTCTTCCCTATCAGAGCCTAACTTTGGCATTAGAAGATTTCCAAGGCTTAGAATTCAACCTTCTCTGAAGTTCTCTTGCTCTTACAATTAGGTTCTGAGCCTGGTTTTCAGCTCCACTGACTCTTTTACTATGGAAGAGGGTCTCTTTAAATACTGTCAGGGAAATCTTTGAATTTCATACTTAACTTTGAATTAATGTATAATAAACCTGAACCTATCATGTGTTCTCTCTCTTTTCAGCATATCAGTGGCACAGAGAAACAACTACCCATTCCACTATTTCACTACCTTTTTAGTTACTGTTTCCCTTGCATCTCTCAAATAGCAGAGATATTGCTCAAGCCAGTGTATTCCCTTATACCTGTCCTGCTACAGTGTGCCAGGCAATACCAATCCCCATCCACTAGCAGAGGAGGGGTCCACATTGTTAGCTTCTTGATGGGTGATCCTACTCCAGACTCCTTATCTTTAGAGGTAGCGTCCTTGGACCACTCTTGGTTTTTGTTTTTGTTTTGGGCTTACAAGAAGCAGAACCAAGAATGGGGATTCGTTTGAAAGTGATTAAGTTAGTTCTCCCACCAGAAACCTGTACAGAAGAGAGAAGAAGATATAGGCCAGTGGAAAAGGTTAGCAAAGATAGGGGTTTAGTTGTAGTCTAGCCTCAATTGAATCCCATCGGGAGCTCTAGAGCATGAATGATGCTATCAAGTTGTCCCATCTTGAGGAAAGCATTTTTGGTACAAGTATCAGACTGTTATTGTCTCTAAGCCACTCTCTGGAAATTAGGACAGAATTTCTCTGAAATCCCCAGGTGAGCAGCCTTCCATAGGCAAAAGGCAACTTCTTGTTAAAAGGGTGAGACTGAGTTACTAGCAGCAAACAGAGCATCTGGGATATGTATGCACCAACCCAGAAAAGAAAGATCGGGGTGGGGGCACCCAACAGCATCTACTATGGCAATGACCTTTATTGATACCATATGGAATTGGGGTTTCCTGAAACACATTTTAGGAAACATTGTGCTATCTGCCTGGCACAATAATGAGAGTGGACATGAACAGATGATAGCAACACAATCAGCTCTATACAAAATTTATTGATTTGTGAGCTTCCTATGTGATAGTGCTATGCTAGATGTAGGGTGACCAAACATCTTGGTTTGCCCAAGACTTGAGGGGGTTCTTGGAATTCAGAACTCTCAGTTTTAAAACTAGGCCAGTTCAGGGCAAACCAGCCTGAGTTGGTCACTCCAGCTACATAAAGGGGAGTAATATAGCATTGTCTGCTGCAAAACCCACAGATTCTATCAAGTTCAACAAATGAAATACCAGGGATTCCTAGAGAAGATGGCTGATAACTTTGCCTGTGCGGAAATGGGAAGGAGGAGTCATTGTGCTCTCTTGGGCTTTTCTAAAATCACCAGGCTGTACCATTTTTACTGGACCCAGAGAACTCAGCCTCTGCTCTTCTCTTAAGATCACATCTCCCTGTTTGGGGCCAGGACCAGCCTCAGCCTTTGCTCTGGAAAATATGATTATACTCTAAAAGAAAGGAAGGCTGCAGAAGTGCTGGCTTATTATTATTAACCCTTCTCCTTGATTTCCTTCAGAATGGAAGGGGCTATTCTGAATTGCACCAGATATATTGAAAATGGTGTTCATATTCCTTTCTTCATGCAAAAAAAGTATTTATTGAATAACTACTAAGTACTGAGCAATGTTCTAGATACTGGGGACAACAGTGAACACAGACAAAAATCTCTTAATGCAACTTACATTCTAAGTGATAAAGAGAGACAGAACTCTATATATGCATTTATTCATTTTTGATTATGACACATGGCAATAAGTGTTATGGTAAAAAAAAAAAAATTAGAAAGACAACTGGATGCTAATGAAATAACCTAGGTGAGAGATGGTTTGGATTAGGGCAGTGGCAGTGGCTGTCGTAAGAAGTATTTGGGTTCTGGATATATTTTGAAAGTAGAGCCAACAGGATTTACTGATGGATTGAATTAGGTATGAAGGAAAGAAAGGAGTCAAGAATGACTCCTGGATTTGTGGCTTGCATAATTAATGAGATGGGGAAGGCTTTGGGAGGTGCAGGTTTGAGCATCAGAGGAGATAAAAAATTTAGCTCATAGGCATCCAAGTGCAGAAGTTGAGTGGGCAACTGGATATTCAAATCTGGAGTTCAAGAGTGGCCTGAGCTTGAGATATTTTGAGAGTCTTCTCTTTATAGATGGTATTGAAAGTTGCAATCTTATGTGAAATCACTAAGGGAAATGGTGTATATAGAAAAGAAAAGAGGTCTAATGACTGAGCCCTGGGGCACCCCAACATTAAGAAGAATGGGCAATGAAGAAGAACCAGTACAGAAGACTAAGAAGGAGTAATCAATGAAGGAAAAGTAAAACAGGGGAGTGTGTTGTCCCAGAAGCCACATGAAGACACTATTTCAAGGAGGAGATTATCATCAGCTGTAAATTAAGTAAGATAAGGACTGAGAATTAACCACTGGATTTAGCGACATAGAGGTGATTGATAACCTTGACTAATCTGAGCTTTGACCATTAAAATGAAAACTGATTTCAGATTATTTTATCCGTTGGGAAATCTCTCAACTTTTCTTTGGAAACTGGCCCAAGGTTTCCAAAGAAGTGATAAAGTATGTTTTTTTGATTTCCAGCCAGACTGTGGTAACCTTAAGGGCAGGATCCTTATCTTATTTATCTCAGTACCTCTGGACCTCTAGCACAATGCTTGATGCATAGTATTTATTCAGGAAATATTTGATATATAAGTGAATGGATATGAAGGTCAGTATGCAAGTTGCTGTCTCTTCCACTTCCTCTATTTTTTCTTCTCCTCTTCTTTCTTTTTATTTTGTATACTGTCATCTGCTTTTTACATTTCTTCCCTTGAAAGATTTTGTCTTTCAATGGATTCTATTTTTGATAAAATAGACTAATGAAAGATAAGAAAAACATAACAATAACAATAATAGTAATAATTCACTAAAGGTTTATTTTGTGCCTGGCATTAGACCAAGAATTTCACAAATGTAATTTCATTAATCATTACAATGACCCTGTGAGGCAGTTCCAACTTTACCATTTTATAAGTTAAAAAATTGAGATGCATAGAGGTAAAGCGGTATGCCAGGGTCCTCATGGTAGTGATTGCTGAGTGTTCACCAAAGTCCATTACCTTTTCCTTTTGTGCACACAGCTAGGTTCATTTCCTAGCATCCCTTGCAGTTAGTTATGGCCAAGTGACTAAGTTCTGGCTGAGTCCACAATTCATTGTGGGCACAATGATATGTGCTTGGCCCATGCACACCTTGTATGCACAATCCTCTCTCTCTTTTCCCATATATAAGCTAATTGAGCAATTTCTGGGGCCAGGCGGAGCCACAAGAGTGGACTCAAAAATCCACTAGAGGATTTACTTCAACAAAATAAGGGAACAAATCAAGAATGAGGAAGACGAGTGTGATGGTTAGGCTAATTTGTCAACTCGGAAGGGTAATTGTGCCCAGTTTTTGGTCAAGCAAGCACTGGGCTAATTGTAATACAAGGACATTTATGGGCTTTGGTCATCAGTGAGTTTACTGCATAGATAGCTGATTACATCTACAATCAACCTGAGAGATTGTGTAAGCAATGAGTGATGTTTTATCTAATCAGTTGAATGCCTTAAAAAGGGGAAGTGATTTCAGCATTCAGAGAGAGTTTCCCAGCTCTTCTTTGGACAGGTCTCTCTCGGAAATTCATCAAGGACCTTCGTTGGACTTTCATTGGAGCCCCTGGTTTGCAGCCTGCCTGCAGAACCTGGACTTGTGAATCCTCACAGTCACATGAGAGATTTTTATAAAACCTCATACTATTTACAGATATCTCCTGTTGACTCTATTTCCCTAGAGAACCCTGACTAATACAATAGGATACAGCACTTAGCAGAGCCAAAGAGAGGAGCAAAGGCAATTCCCAGGAAGATGGTGAAGAGACATCCCAGGATAGCAACTGTGTCTACACTTGGAGGACAACCTGTCCAGACTGTGAAACCAGATCCATTGAGGGATATCATCACCAAGTTCCTAGTTAATCTGAAGACAAGGAGACTTTGGTCTGGATTCTGAACTCTACCTGGCTTGTCTTGACCATATGCTGAGAAAGTTCCTTCTCTCTTCTTCATGCCCTGCTGCCTGAATCAGTTGAGGACACTGACTTCACCCACAGAAATGTTCTGCTTTGATCTGACCTTGAGGGCTGGAGTTAGACCATGCGAATTCATGCAGATTCAAAACAGCCTACTTTCTCTGACCTTATTCCTTCCATATGTTTGGTTCTTGACCCACGTTACAGCCCTGCTGGATGAGCAATAGTATTTTTGAAGTGAGCTCTGTGTTTCTGAGGACTCAACAGTGACTGCCCAATGACTTCCCTGGAAGGGGCTCTTCTAAACCCTCAGGGAGGATGAAGCAAGACCAGGACCTAGAGACTCAGTTCAGCCAGCCTTCCTCTATGAACCTCTATTTAGCAGCAACACATGTAGTTTGTGCTACTATCCCATTTTCCAAACTAAACATATTATTTAGATTTTCATGCATGGGAGAGAGATCCATAAGGAAAAGCTGGGGAATGATTAATGCAAAAGATGATGGGATGAAGGGAGAGGCACGGGTTTGGAGCTAGATACAGAAGGCATCTAAGGTACTGGTAATGGTCTAGCTATGAACCTGGGTAGTGGTACATGAGTACATACATTATGATTATTTAAAGCGGTCTGTATGTGTGATCCATTTCACAATAAAAAAGAACACTTGAACCAAAGAATTGTCCAGGTTTCTTCCAACAATGATGAGCTCTAATTTTTTTGAGACTGTGGAGTGGAATTGGATAGGGCAGAATGAATCTGATGGCATAATTCACTATGGTCTGAGTTGGTCCTGGTGGAGGAAGCACTGATACTTTTTAGTATGAATGCTTACAAGTCCTAGAGACAGTGTGGTGATGTGCTGATGGAAAATAGGGGTCATGGAACAACTGTGAATTTGGTGGCTCATGGGCTTTCAGAGTTAAAGTGTCCTAAATAGCACTCAATAGACACCACCCAAGTGTCTCCCATTTTTCAAAAATACTCACCCTATTGGCATTTCATGAGTTTTGAAGGCTTTACTTTTTTTGTTTAATTTTTATTATTATGAAAGTAATAAATAGACGTTGTAGAAAGTTAGTTCAGATAAACAAAAATGTCAAAATAAAAGCACCATATAAATTTTTTTCTATGCAATATATGCCCATAGGTGAAGTTTCTTTTGCCACAATGAAACAATGCTGTTTTGTGACATGCTTTTCTTCAGTTAACAGTCTTTACCTTTCCATGTCAATAAATTTTCATCTTAATCTAACCCAGATCCTATTCACATTTTCCAGTTGTCCCCAAAATGTCTTTAGATTTGGTTTATTCAAAGCAGGGTCCAGTGAATTGCACCTGATTTGTTATGTCCTTAAATCCCTTTTAATCTAGCCCAACACGTTTTTCTTCCTTCCTTCCTTCCTCCCTCCCTCCCTCCCTCCCTTCCTCCCTTCCTCCCTTCCTCCCTTCCTCCCTTCCTTAATTTTAAAAATTTTAATTAGCTCTAGATTACATAAATGTTACATTAAAAATATAGGGGAGGGAGTGGATGTGGCTCAAGTGGTTGCGTGCCTGCTTCCCGCAAGGGAGGTCCCAGTTTCAATCCCCAGTGCCTCCTAAAAACAAAGGCAAACAACAAGCAAACAAATGGAAAAAAAAAAAAACAACTCAGGGAAGCCAATGTGGCTCAGTGGTTGAGCACCGGCTTCCTGCATACAAGGTCCTGGGTTCCATCCCCGGCCCCAGAACCTCAAAAAAAATAGGGGAATTCCCATTTCCCCCCCTCCCTCCCCCTCCCACACTTTCCCCCATTAACAACATCTTTCATTAGTGGTACATTTGCTACAATTGATGAACATGTATTGAACATTGTGGCTAACCGTGGAGTATAGTTTACATTATAGTTTGCTCTTTGCACCGCACAATCTCATAGCTTTCGACAAAAATGTACAATGGCCTGCATCCGTCACTGCAATGTTGTACAGGACAATTCCAACGTCCCCAAGTTACCCCATGTTACACCTATTCTTCCCTCTCCTACCTCTCCCAGAACTCCCGGAGGCAACTGCCTTTTATCAATGATACAAGTTCTTCCATTGCTAGAATAATGATAAGTCTACTTAAGTCCATAGTTGCATTCCCCCCTCATGTCCGTTTGCTCCCCAATCTTAAGGATTTTGCGGATAGTGATGGCCACTCTGCCTCTGATTGAGAGGGGGCCCAGATTCCATGGGGCAGATGGGTGGAACTGTCTTGCTTGCAGTTGTAGATACTCTCTCCTTTGGAATGGGTGTTGCCCATCATCATCCTTTTGTTAGTTGTCCTGGGTGAGTCCAATGAACTGGAGAGTAGTTACTGTAACTCTTTTTTTTTTTTTTTTT
>JAQZBX010087197.1:0-12899 GCA_029593785.1 Cabassous unicinctus
TTAAATCCACTGGAGAGACCCTTTAGTGAATTCTTTATTTCATTTATTGTACCTGTCAAAACCAGAGTTTCCATTTGGTTCTTTTTATAAATTTCTATCTCTTTATTGATATTTTCTCTTTGATGTGATATTGTCATGATACCTTTCTTTAACTTCTTTGCTCATGCTTTCCTTTAATTCTGTAAACATGTTTATAATGGCTACTTTAAAATATTTTTCTGTTAAATCTGATTTCTGATTGCTCTCACAAATAGTTTCTGTGCCTGAATTTTTTCTCAGTGTGTGGGCAACACTTTTGTGTTTCTTTGCAGGCCTGAAAGTTTTTCATTGTAAAAAAGACATTTTCGGTAATATATTATAGCAACTCTGAGTACTGGTGCCCTCCTTCAAGTGCTTATTATTGTTATTTGCTTGTTAATTTTTTTGTGACTGGCTGGATTATTTTGCTGAAGTCTGTTTCTTTCACACACTATTAAGCCTTTACTGTTGCTCCTCAGGGAGGCTTAGCTTTGGGTATGCCCACAGTCACTGAGATAACAGTGGTACTGGCAGAGCTCTCTTCCACTATCCCTGCACACACCCAGCTGTTACACTCCACTAATTGCCAACCAGTTGCTCTACTGTTTCCAACAGTACCCTGGGGCACAAATTCCTCTTCAAACCAATTCAATCAAATTGTGGTTCATTAAAAGGAATAGTTTCTGAAGTCAGTGTTTGATATACACTCTGATCCCAGGAGGGCTCCTCTCAGCAATCTTATTCCCCAGTTCTCAACTACAAAGTGGCTGGCCTGCAGTCTAGACTACATCTTCATTAGATCCACTAATTTCCTCCCAGTTGCCTTTCTTCACAACTTCCACTGTTCTTGAGAGCACTCTTACATTTAAAATTCTCCATGCTTTCTTGCAAATGAAGTCAGTTTCTTTGGGAAGAGATTAAGGAACTGTTTTTCCAGCTTTCTTCTCCCAGGAAAAATAAGAGTCAGGTATCTGAAGATGGGGCTAGGAACAATGGAAAACTTCTTTCTGGGTGATGCTCTTGCCTTAGACGCTGAGTGCTTGGTTAAGGGTTAGCAGCAGCTTGGGATCCTCTTGTCTCAGGACCTGGTGTGAAACTACAATCCTACAAGCCATAGAAGGACTATCAATTGGCCCAATATTCTCAGCTTGTTGTACTCAAGGTACAGCCTCCATTCCACAAGTGGAAGTTGGGTGGAAGAAGGGAGTTACATCTTGACTGCACTCACCTGGGACTTAGCCTCAGCAATTGACATGGAGACAGGATGAGAAACATTGAAGTCCTGCTCCTTCTGGGAAGAAAACTGTCCAGCTGAAAGCTGGGGAAATAAGGAGCCCTGTGTTCTTGGATGCAACAGTCAGGAATGGAATTTCTGCCTTGCTGAGCTCTGAGGGGGGAGAGTGGGAATGGTCTTATTTCAAATACTCTCACTTCTTACCAAATTTCCATAGATTTTCTTGAATAGATGTTTTTTCATTTGATATTTTCTCTAAGAACCAGTTCCATAGGCTTTGAATGGTTGATTTTATTTTTAAAAAATAATTTTCACCAAATTCACTGGGGACCAGATCTGTGGAGCTACTCATGTTTTCATGCCAGAAGTTGATTTTGGCTATCATGTTTTAGAACTTGTGGAACTGTGATATGGTTCTGAGACCTAGAGATATGTCATATGTAGGGAAAGAAAAATCCTGAAATTTTCCAGTCCATCCTAGACTCATAATCTGCAAAAAGACTAGACTAGATCATCAGACACAACTGAAAGTCAGTGCCAGTGCCAAGGAAAGATAATCAGATTTACAGTCAAGGAACCTGGATCTCTATCCCACTCTAATATTACCAGGGCTCTGATTGGGTTAGTTCTTTAATTTCTCTGAACCTGTTTCCTCATCTATCAAATTATCAAATGTAGTCTGAAGTCTTCGAGTTAATATGTTCAAGTCCTAACCCCCGGTACCTATGAATGTGATCTTATTTTGAAACAGAATTTTTGCAGATGTAATCAAGTTAAGATGAGGCTATACTAGATGGGTCCAAAATCCAATGACTGGTGTCTTTATAAGAGAAAAGACAGGGATATTTGGATACAAAGGCACAGGGGCATGTGAAAACAAAGGTAGAGATTGGAGTTATCTTACCACAAGCCAAGAAATGCCAATGGCCACCAGAATCTAAAAAGATGCAAGGTAATATTCTCCCCTAGAGCCTTCAGAGAGAGCATGGCCCCACTGACACCTTGATTTTGGATTTCGAGTCTCCAGAACATGAGAGGATACATTCCTATTGATTTAAGCCACCCAGTCTGTGATAATTTGTTACAAGCAACCCTAGGAAACTATTACAGATAATTATAGCACTAACCTCACAGGTTCAGTGAAAGGTTTTAAAAAGGCTAACTTCTATTTAATACCTGACACAGGGTTTGTCACTCAGCAGGTACTCAATCTATATTATTTGAATCTGAATAAAACTTTTAAAAAATATATACAAGGATGCCCAACAGTATTCGAAATTCACCTATTGGAATTTGTAAATGAGTTTGATCAGCCTATTCTAATTGCCTTCTGTGCATGAAAAAATGAATGATTAAATAAAGGGGAGATGAGTACATAGATGGAGGAGAAGCAGAAGGTATAAAGAGTTGATTTCACATCACTAAGGCAATTGTTTTGATCCCATATGACTTGTTTCATCCAAGAGGCTGATATACTGTGAAGCTAATGAAACTTAAGTTTCTGAACCCTTATTTATATGGGCCTTTTCCATATAAATGTTTTGTGAAATTTACAAAAGTAAGATGTCCGAACCACAAACCAGTTAAGATTGCTATCTCTTTTCATTTCTACTTCTCCTTCATCATACTTCCCCATCCTGTACAGGGTGTTGTAGGAATCTCCATGGGCATTTTTGGGATTCTGCACAAGGGAAATTGACTTGGGGATACATTTAGTTTGGTTTCAGTGGTGGGATGCATTTAATTTGGTTTCAGTGGTTCTCCTTATTTCTAGATATCGTTGTTATTTTTGGCCATCCTGGTTCAGGAATTGCTTCCAGGAATAATAATCACTGTGCTGACTCACCCAGTGTTCTAACATCAAGAAGGTATAGGGCCAGATGTCAGCCAGCACTGAAAGTACATGAGAAGAGAAGGAAGGAAAAATAAGCTAGGCTGTGGGAAATTCTTTCAGTCATAGGATATATAAAGTTGTAAGTGGAGGATTTGGCTTTCATTGACAACTAGTCAAAATGGAAGTTATTTCTTGTCAAGAATATACTCAGTAACAGAGTGTATACAATTATAAATGTCCTGTTTTGTTGTCATTTTTATGGCATTTACACAAAATAGAATTTATCAATTCCTGTGTTCATAGGACATAAGCCTGTAGCATTACTACAAATATCAAGTACATCTGTGTGTGAAGTTACATATTTTATGCATTCTAACAACAAATAATAAAAAACAATTTTTAATCAACCATGTCAGAAAAAATATTGGGTTATTTTTCCATTCTCCATATAGAATTTGATATTGCAACAATTTTTAAAGAATCTGAATTTTCTTATATTTGTGGTATCTGTCAGATTTTAAAATTTATATTTTGCTATGATTTGTTTTCTCATTCTAAATAAATATTCACTTCCATTCTTCACTTGATCTTAGCCAAAAGGCCGAGAAGCAATTCACTTCCATTCTTAATTTTGTTTTTGTAATATTTTTCTTAAAGAGAACCACCCAAATTGTGTAAGCTTATGCTCCACAGAACCAGTCCCTTCCTGGTATCTTCAAGAGTCCCAAAGGACTCTATCTTTAAGGAAAGACTGAACCAGAAGTCCTGGCCTTTATGTGAACTTGCAGCTCAGGCTTCACCTGGATAATTCAGGAGACCTTAAAGTTGTTCTGGACAAGTACTATCCACAGGTGCCTGGCAGAAGCAAATGAAAATCCTCTCCAGAAGTTACCTTAATCCTAGGCATTACTACTCAAGTTTTTAGGAACAGTGAACAGCACACAAAGATAATGAGGGATACAAAGAAATAAGATCACATGAACAACAATCAGCAGAAACCACAAACAACAAAAACAGACTCACAAGACACTATATTTATTGAATTATCAGAGACAGATCATTAGACTTATGCTTCTGATGTTTAAAAAAAGTAAAATACAAATTTGAAAATATCTGCAGGGAACAGGAAACCAAAAACAATGGCATAGTAGTAGATTTGAAATACAATCAAATATAACTTCTAGAAATGAAAAACAAAATATTACCAAATTAATTCAATGGTTGGGTTTATAAGCAAATTCTAAACAGAGATAGTATACTGGAAGGTGGATTTTAAAAGTATCCAAATTGATGTAAAAGAATAAAAAAATAGAATATACAATAAAGAGGGTAAAAGACATAGAAGATATAATGAGAAGCCCTAACATAACGTTTATCATAGTTCCAGAAAGATTTGATAGAATGCAGTAAAGAAATATTTGAAGGGAAAATGATTAAATGTTTTCAGGAATTCATGAAAGTTGCTGATACACAGAATCAAGAGGCCCCACAAATTTCAAGCAGAATGAATAAAGAGAAAACACACCTAGACATATTATAATGAAGCTACAGAAAACCAAAGACAAAGAGAAAATCTTAAAAACAGAGAAAAAATTATTACCTTCAAAGGGGCAGCAGTTAGACTAATAGCTCACTGCTTGGAAATGAGAAGACTATGAAATAATATCCTCAGTAGGCTGAAAGAATGTATTAATAAATGCCAACCTAGAATTCTGTATTCATTGAAAATATGTTTCAGGAAATGGAGGTGAAAAAGGACATTTTCAAACAAACAAAATCTAAGTGTGCAATAATACCTCCCCTAAAGGATATAATTCAGGCATAAGGAAAATTATCCCACATATAAAGTCTAGATGCAAGTAAGAATGAAAAGCAGTGAAAGTACAAATATGTGGCTTGTTCTAAATGAATCACTGTATAAAAGAATAATAGTAATGTCTTGTGAAGTTAAAATTATATAAAATTAAAATACACAGTAGAGACAATCCAAGATGGTGTTGGAGTTGCTTTCTTGCAAAATAGGGGAGAAAATGAAGTAATCCAAGGGAGCTGCTTTGGGGACCCCTGCAGGCCATGAAAGTGCTACACACATTATCCATGAGGGACTAGAGACACAGAGATGGAGAGGCCAAAGGAAAAACCATGAGTTGATAACCCTGTGGCTGGGAACACTGCCCATCCCCCACCCTTGAGGCAAACAGAGAGGGTAAAGGACAAATTCCTCCCTGGGAAGACAAAGGTTGCAGCAGAGGGCTGACTATGGTTTCTCTTCTGCGAATGTAACTACCATAACTCACTAGCTCAGAAGACGGAGTGGAAATTGAAGGATTCATCCCCATGGAAGGGTTTGCCAAGGAGTACCATTTGCTGGCCAGCTAGGAAAGTAAAGGAAGAAAGACTGGTCTCTCCTGATTCTTTCCCAGGCATAGTAGACCTGGTTGGGCCCCACCAGCAGCTCCCTGCCACAGTTTTGACTACTTAAATAGAGCAGTATAAAAGTTTTAGAAAATTTTAAATTAAAAATCAAAGAAGAGCTGTGAAATAAAACCACTAGGCAAGAGAGAGCAATTGATCAATAGAGCAAAATCATCAACATAAGCAGATGCCTACGTATCAAAAAAAAAAAATAAGAACCCATGCTAAGAAACAGGAGAATATGGCCCAGTCAACAGAACAAGCAAGAATCTAGATGAGACTCAGGATTTAAGACAACTAATAAATGATGTTTAAATAAACCTCCTTAAATAATTTAAGGAGATGAAGGAAAATATGACTAGAAAAATAAAGGAGTTCTGGGAGGATGGTGGACTAGAAAGACATGGGACTCTCTCCTCCTCTAAAAAAATAGCTAAAGGACAGGCTGAAACAGTGTAGAAAAAGATCATCTAGGGTTTAGGACACCAGGTGAAGGCTGGATACAGCCCAGAGGAGAGAGAGAGAAGGAAGGAAATACAGAACTGTGAATTGAAACCAGCAACTGCTGCTGCAGGCACCATCCCCCACACTAAAGATGCTATAGAATTCTCAGGCCTCTGGGCCTGCAGCTACAAAGGGGGTGCCAGGGATCTACCACCCCAGGAAAGGGGAGAGAGAGGGACACAGTCTAAGCTGACTCAGCTTTTGACTCAGAAATTTGGTCTGCTGTGTCCCAGGAGCCCTTCCAGGCCAGGTGGGGCTGCACCATTGTTTGCCATTGTTTGGGAGCTGGCAAGGGGCTAAAGATATACGGCCCTCCCAATCTCCTTCTCTGCTAACTGGGACTGATTGTTGAAGACTCAGAGGGGAGTGGAAATATTTCCTAGCCGGGAAAAGGGGGGAGAGGGGCTGCCAGAGAAGCCTGGAGAAAAAAAAAAAAACTCAGAGAAAGTTTCAATTACAAGGCTCCTAGCCTCCAGACACGAAGTTCCATCACATTGATCTGGTCTGTGTTGCAACAAATACACTCCCACCAGACATTGAACTGAGAGCTGCCAAAGAGTGCCATCTGCTGGCAGACCAAGTATTTGCACATGAGAAAATTAAAAATAACTAGGAAAGGCTTTTTCTTGCCTCTGTAGCCTCCCTCCCCAAGGCTCTAGGAAGCGAGTCTACAACCAATTACTAAGTCCAGTGCCCAGTTTTTAGCAACTAGCAGGGACAATTCTGACAACCCAGGTCGAGCCAAGAATCAGAGAGCAGTGGTAACACACAGCCTACTGCCACTAAATCCCTACAAAAGAGAAAGAAATTGGGCATTTGAGTAAACATCCTAATCAGATGCCTAGACATCAGCAAAACATTATGAGCCATACTAAGAAAATAGAAGACATGGCCCAAGAAAAGGAATATATCAAAGTCCCAGAAGAGACGCAGGATTTGAGAGAACTAATCAGTGAGATGTGCACAAATTTCCAAAATCAAATTAATGAGTTGAAAGACAATATGGTTAAAAAGATAAATGACATTAAAAAGACTGTGGCAGTTTGGCATTATTTATGAATTCCAGAAATAGATATTGGATTATGCTGGTAAACTGGTCTGTTCCTCTGGGTGTGATTAAGTTATGATTAGGACTTTGATTGGGCCCTGTCCATAGGACCTTGAGTCCCTGCTCCTTGGTGGGCGGGGACTCAGAGATAAAACTACATGGCAGAACAGAGGAGTTGGTTGGAGTTTTGATGTTGGAGTTCTGATGCTGAGTTTTAATGCTGGAGCCCAGGGAAGTAAGCACAACAGAGGAATTTGATCGTGAGGAAAGAGAAAAGGCCCTGGGAAAAGAGATGAATTGTTTGCCTGACAGTTCACAGCTGGCTTTATGGAGAGAGGCAAAGCCTAGAGAGCCTCATTGTCTACAGCTGACCTTGTGAAAGAAAGAGCACAGCAGCTGAGCTCGGAGGGAAGCAGAGTCCCAAGAAGAGAGGAACCAAAGAAGCCTGAACTCTAGACAGACGTTGGCAGCCATCTTCCTCCAACATGTGACAATAGACTTTGATGAGGGAAGTAACTTATACTTTATGGCCTGGTAACTGTAAGCTTCTACCCCGAATAAATACCCTTTATTAAAACCAACCAATTTCTGGTATTTTGCATCAGCAGTCCTTTAGCTGACTAATACATATACATTGAGCAAGCACAAAGAATTATTTGAAATCTTGAACAGAAAAGTAACAGAGCTCATGGGAATGAAAGACACAATAGGTGAGATCAAAAACACATTAGAGGGGGCGGATGTGGGTCAAATGGTTGGGCATCCATCTCCCATATGGAGGGACCTGGGTTCGATCCCCGGGACCTCCCGGTAAAATAAAAAGAAAAATATAGAAGGCAAAAGGGCTTCCAGGCCCCGTGAGCGGGTGCGCCGTCAGGCCCCATGAGCAGGCGAGCCCCCAGAACCTGCGCACAGGTGCTCCAGACCCTGTCCATCCACGCAGCAAGGTGATGACATAACAGGAGAGTGACACAAGGGAAAGCCAAGACGAGAAGCGCCAAAAAAACAGGAACCAAGGTGGCAGAAAACCTCTCTCCCACATTGGAGGTTCCTGGGATCGAATCTTGGTGAAGACAGGAGGAGAAGGATGAGAAGAGAGGGCAGGAAACAGACACAGAGAATTGCCCAGCGAATGGACACAAAACAGCAAAAACAGGGAGGGGGGCTTAAAATGGATAAAAGTAAATAAATAAATACATCTTTTTTAAAAAACACATTAGAGGCATACAACAGGAGACTCAATATGATAGAAGAAAGAATAAGTGATAGAGAAGACAGAACATCTGATATTGAAGAGAGAAAAGAATGGAAAAAATTGAGCCAGGGGCTCAGAGAGTTGAATGACAATACAAAATGCAACAACATAGGTTTCATGGAAGTTCCAGAAGGAGAAAAGAAGGAGAAAAGCGCAGAAAGAGTATTTGAGGAAATAATAGCTGAAAATTTCCCACCTGTCATGAAAGAAATGAACTTACATGTCCAAGAAGCGCACCGTACCCCAATGAGAATAAATCCGAATAGACCTACTTCAGGACGCATACTACTCAGAATGTCAAATGTCAAAGATAAAGAGAAAATTCTCAGAGCAGCAAGGGAGAAGCAAACCATCACACACAAGGGATGCCCAGTAAGACTTAGCACGGATTTCTCTTCAGAAACCATGGAAGCGAGAAGATAGTGGTATGATACAATTAGAATACTGAAAGAGAAAAACCTCCAGCCGAGAATTCTTTATCCAGCAAAATTGTCCTTCAACTATGAAGGAGTATAAAATATTTACAAATAAACAGAAACTAAGAGAGTTTGCAAAAAAGAATCCACCTTTGCAGGAAATATTAAAGGAAGCCTTAGAACCTGAAATAAAAAGACAGGAGAGAGAGGCTAGAAGAAAGAATAGCAGAAAGGATAACCAAAAGAGTAAAATAACAGACAAAAATATGATATGACATATGAAAACCAAAGAATAAAATGGTGGAAGTAAATAGTGCATTTACAGTAATATCATTGAATGTGAATGGATTAAACTCCCCAATCAAAAGATACAGGCTGTTAGAGTGGATTAAAAAAAACATGAGCCATCCATATGCTGCTTTCAAGAAACTCATCTTAGACCCAGGGATACAAAACGGCTGAAAGTGAAAGGTATTCCACGCAAATAGTAACCAAAAAAGAGCAGTGGTAGCTATACTAATATCAGACAAAACAGACTTTAAATGCAAAAAATTATGAGAGACACAGAAAGCCATTATATATTAATAAACAGCACAATCCACCAAGAAGATATAACAGTCATAAACATCTATGCACCTAACCAGGATGCCCCAAAATACATGAGACAAACTCTGGGAAAACTGAAGGAAGAAATAGACATCTTTACAATAATCACTGGAGACTTCAGCACCCCCCTCACATCATTAGATAGAACAACTAGACAGAAGATCAGCTAGGAAACAGAACTTGAACAATATCATAAACAAGTTAAGCCTAGCAGACATATACAGAACACTGCATCCAAACTTAGCGGGTTATGCCTTCTTCTCAAGTGTCCATGGATCTTTCTTCAGGATAGACCACGTGTTAGGTCACAATGCAGCTCTCAATAAATATAAAAAGATTGAAATTATACACAGCACCTTCTCAGATCATAATGGAATGAAACTGGAAATCAATAATAAACAGGAAAAAAGTAAATTCAAAAATGTGTGGAGACTGAACAACACACTCCTAAATAATCAGTGGGTCAAAGAAGAAATTGCAAGTGAAATCAGAAAATATAGTGGACAAATAAAAACGAGAACACAACATATCAAAACTTATGGGATACAGTGATGGCAGGCTTCAGAGGGAAATTTATAGCCCTAAATGCCTATATTAAAAAAGAAAGAGCTAAACTCAAAGATTTAACTGAACAACTAGAGAAACTAGAAAAAGAACAGCAAACCAATCCCAAAGCAAGCAGAAGGAAAGAAATAATAAAGATTAGAGCAGAAATAAATGAAATTGAGAAAATAAAATAGAGAAAATCAACAAAACCAAAAGATGGCTTTTTTGAGAAGATCAATAAAATTGGCAAACCCCTAGCTAGACTAAGAAAGAAAACAGGAGAGAAGATGCAAATAAATACAATCATAAATGAAAGGGAGAAAGTTAAAACTGACCCCACAGAAATTAAAGGACTCATAAGAGGATATTATGAGAAACTCTGTGCCAACAAACTAGACAATCTAGATGAAATGGACAAATTCCTACAAATGCACAAGCAACCTACACTGCTGCTAAAAGAAACAAACCAATCACATTTAAAGAGATTTAATCCGTCATCAAAAATCTCCCCACAAAGAAAAGTCCGGGACCAGATGGCTTCACAAGTGAATTCTACCAAGCATTTCAAAAAGAATTTACACCGATCCTGCTTAAACTCTTCCAAAAACTTGAAGAGGGAAAATTACTCAACACATTTTATGAAGCCAACATCACCCTAATAACAAAACCAGATAAAGATACTACAAGAAAAGAAAATGACAGACTAATCTCTCTAATGAACATAGATGCAAAAATTCTCAACAAAATACTTGCAAATCATATCCAACAGCATATACATCATGACCAAGTGGGATTTATTCCTGGTATGCAAGGCTGGTTCAACATAAGAAAATCAATGTAACACATCACATTATCAAATTGAAGGGAAAAAACCACATGATAATCTCAATCGATGCAGAAAAGGCATTCAACAAAATCCAGCATCCTTTTTTGATAAAAAAGTACTTCAAAAGATAGGAATAGAAGGTGTAACCGTTGGGGAATTTGTAATTATGAATTCCAAAAATATAATTGGATCATGCCTGTAATCTGATCTGTTAATCTGGGCATGATTGAATTATGATTAGGGCGTTGACTGGGCCATGTCAGTCAGTAGGGCATTGAGCCCACCCCCTGGTGGGTGGGGAATTGAATATAAAAGGCAAGGCAAAGAACAGAGTTGAAGCAGTCTTTGAAAAGCAGCTTTGATGTTGGAAAGAAGGCCCCAGGAGAAGAGAAGCGAACAGTTCGCCTAATCGCCTACAGCTGACCTTGTGGAGGAAACAGGAGCTAAGCCCGGAGAGAAACGCAGCCCCAGGAAGAGAGGAATCCAAGAAGCCTGAACCCTGGGCAAATGTCGGCAGCTGTCTTATTCCAACATGTGACATTGGACCTTGGTGAGGGAAGAAACTTATGCTTTATGGCCTGGTATCTGTGGACTTCTACCCCAAATAAATACCCTTTATAAAGACCAACTCATTTTTGGTATTTCACATTAGCACTCCTTTGGCTAACTAATACAGAAGGAAAATTCCTCAATATGATAAAAGGCATATATGAAAAACCCACAGCCAACATCGTACTCAATGGAGAAAGGTTGAAAACTTTCCCTCTAAGATAGGGAACAAGACAAGGATGCCCACTGTCACCATTGTTATTCAATATTGTACTAGAAGTTCTAGCTAGGGCAGTTAGGCAAGAAAAAAAAGTGTAAAGGCATCTAAATAGGAAAAGAGGAAGTAAAACTCTCACTGTTGGCGGATGCAATGATCCTGTACTTAGAAAATTCTGAAGTACCCACAACAAAGCTACTTGAGCTTATAAGTTCAACAAAGTGGCAGGATACAAGCTGAACACAAAAAAATCAGTAATGTTTTTGTACACTAGTACTGAACAATCTGAGGAGGAAGTCGGGGGAAATTCTATTTTCAATAGCAACAAAAAGACTCAAATACCTAGGAATTAATTTAACCAAAGCAGTACAGGACCTATATGCAGAAAACTACAAAACAGTGCTGAAAGAAATTTTAAAAGCCCTAAACAAATGGAAAGACATTCAGTGTTCCTGGATTGGAAGAATAAACATCATGAAGATATCAATCTTACCCAAACTGATTTACAGATTCAGTGCAACACCAATCAAAATCCCAACAGCTTACTTTACATAATTTGAAAAGGCACATTCATTTGGAAGGGAAAGTGTACCCAGATAGCCAAAAGCATTCTAAAAAAGAAGAGCAATAAGGGAGGAATTTCACTGCCTGACCTTGAAACATATTATGAAGCTGCAGTGGTCAAAACAGCATGGTACTGACATAAAGATAGGCATATCAATCCGTGGAATAGAATTGAGAATCCAGAAATAAACCCTCACCTATACAGTCAACGGATTTTTGACAAACCTACCAAGTTAATGTTAATGGGGCAAAACAGTCTCTTCAACAAATGGTGCTGGGAGAACTGGATATCTATAATGAATGAAAGAGGATCCCTATTTCACTCCCTATACAAGAATGAACTGAAAATGGATCAAAGACCTAAATATAAAAGCCAGGACCATAAAACTACTAGAAGAAAATGTTAGGAAACACCTTCAAGACCTTGTAGTAGGTGGTGGTTTCTTGGACCTTACACCCAAAGCTCACACAACAAAAGAAAACATAGATAAATGGGACCACCTCAAAATTAAACTCTTTTGCACCTCACAGGACTTTGTCAAAAGGGTGAAAAGGCAGCCAACTCAGTGGGAGAAAATATTTGGAAATCACATATCCAATAAGGGTTTAATATCCAGAATATATAAAGAGATGTTACAACTCAACAATAAAAAGACAACCCAATTGAAAAATGGGCAAAAGACTTGAATAGACATTTGTCTAAAGAAGAAATACAAATGGCAAAAAAAAAAAAACATGAAATGCTCAGCATCACTAATGATTAGGAAAATGCAAATCAAAACTACAATGAGATATCATGCCACACCTATCAGAACGGCCACTATTAAAAAGAGAACTACAAGTATTGGGGAGGATGTGGAGAGAGAG
>JAQZBX010087198.1:0-12896 GCA_029593785.1 Cabassous unicinctus
TAGTGAGTCCATGGCATGATTATGATAACTTAAAATAGGCAATTTTAAAGACTTAGGATAAATTTTACCATATATCAAAGAAGAGCTGTGAAAAAAATAACAATAAGCAAGAGAGAGAAATTGGCCATTGGAGTAAATTCACCAACATATTCAGATATTTAGACATCAGCAAAAAATTACAAGCCATATTAAGAAACCAAAAGAGATGGCCCAGCCAAAGGAGCAAGCCAAATATCCTGAAAAGATACATATTTAAGACAATTAATCAATGATAATCACACAAATCTCCTAAATCAATTTAAATAATTGAAAGGCTATATGATTAATGAGATAAAGGATATTAAGAATACACTAGGTGAGCATAAAGAACAAGTTGAAAGTCTGCAAAGAAAAGTAACAGACCACATGGGAATAAAAGACATGATGGCTCAGATTAAAAATACAGTAGAGGAAAATAAAAGCTGATTTGGATTGCTCAAAGACAGAATTAGTGAGTTTGAAGACTGAATATCTGAACTGCAAAAGGCAGGAAAACAGAAAGAGAAGAGAATGAAAAAAAATGGAACAGGGTCTCAGGGAACTGAATGTCAATGTGAAATGCAAAACTATATACAATATTGGTGTCCCAGAAGGAGAATAGAATGGAAAAGGTGCAGAAAGAATATTTGAGGAAATAATGACCAAAAACTTCCCAACTCTTATGGAAGACATAAATATCAATATCCAAGAAGGAAAATGCACCCCAAACAAAATAAATCTGAATAAACCTAACCAAGACATCTACTATTCAGAATGACAAATAGCAAAGATAAAGAGAGGATTCTCAAAACAGCAAAAGAAAAGCAAAACATCACATACAAGGGATCTTCAATAAGATTAAGTGCCAATCTTACATCAGAAACCATGGAGGAGAGAAGAAAGTAGCATGATGCATTTAAGGTATTGAATGAGAAAAACTATTATTCAAAAATGAATGTGAGTTCAAAGTTTTCATAGACAAAAACGGACAAAATATGTTACCAAAAGAACAGAATTACTAGAAATACTAAAGGGAGTGCTGCAGCCTGAAAGGAAAAAACAAGGGCAAGGGACTTAGAGAAAAGCGTAGAAATGGAGATTATTAGGAAGCATAAATTAAAAGGTAAAAATGGACAATAATACAATATGACAACAGAAAGACAAAGGTCAAATAGGATGAAATAAGTAATACCTTACAGTAATAACATTGAATGTTAATAGCTTGAACTTCCCAATCAAAAGGCATAGACTGATAGAATGGATTAAAAAATGATCAATCTATATCTTCTTTAAAAAGCTCATCTCAGATTTCAGGACACAATCATGTTAAAAGTGTCAGGTTTGTAAGAGATATTCCATGCAAATAGTAACCGAAAAAGAGCTGGAGTAGCAGTTCTAGTACTGGACAAAATACATTTTAAATGCAAAACTCTTATAATATGAAGAAGATAATTATGTGTTAATAAAAGGTCAATTCAAGAAGAAATAACTAAAATAAATATTTATGCACCAAACTTCAGTGTACCAAGATACATGATACACTGGTAAAGTTGAAGGGAGAAATAGATGTCTGTACAACAATAGTTGAAGACTTTGATGCACCACTCTCAGTATTTTATAGAACATCTGGACAGAGGATAAATAAAGAAACAGAGAGCATGAATATGATGGATGAACCAGACCTAAAAGACATCTATAAAGCATTGCACCACAAAACAGCATGATATGCATTCTTTTCATGTGCTCATGGATGCTTCTCCAAGATAGACCATATGTAGGGTCACAAGAAAAGTCTCAATAAATTTTAGAAGGTTGAAATTATACAAAATATTCTCTTTGATCATAACAGAATGAAGCTAGAAATCAATAATAAATGGAAAAAGAGAAAATTCATAAATATACAGCGATTAAACAACAAACTCAATCAGTGGGTCAAAGAAGAAATTGCAAGAGAATTCAGGAAATATCTTGAAAGGAAAGAAAATGATAAGACAACATATCAAAAATTATGGGACACCACAAAGGCAGTGCTGAGAGGAAATTTATAGCCCTCAATGCTTACATTAAAAAAGAAGAAAGAGCTAAAATTGAAGGTCTAACTGCACACCTGAAGGAACAGAAAAAGAACAGCAAACTAATTTGAAACCAAGCTGAAGGATAGAGATAGTGAAGATCAGAGCAGAAATAAATGAATTTTAGGACAACAAAATCAATAGAATCAACAAAACCAGAATTTGGTTCTTTGAGAAGATCAACAAAATTGAGAAATCCTTAGCTAGACTGACAAAGAAAATAGAAATAAGACACAAATAAAATAAAAAATGAGAGGGAGGACATTATCACTGACCCCGCAGAAATAAGAGACAACATAAAAGGATACTATGAACCACTGCATGCCAAAAAAGCTAGAAAATGTAGATGAGATGGACAAAGTCCTAGAAATACACGAATTACCTACCCTGATCATAGAAGAAATAGAAGACCTCAACAAACAAATCACAAGTGAAGAGATTGGAGGAGTCATCAAAAGACCTCCAAAAGATGAAATCCCGGGAACAGATGGCTTCACAGGTGAATTCTACTAATCATCCGAAGACGACCTAATATCAATCTTGCTTAAGGTCATAAAAAAATTTGTACAGGAAGGAATGCTACCAAACTCATTCTATGAAACCAACATCATATTAAAACCAAAACCACATAAATATACTACAAAAAAAAAAGAAAGAAAATTACAAATCAATATCTCTAATGAATATAGATGCAAAAATCCTCAACAAAATACTTGCAACCTGAATCCAAAACCACATAAAAGAATTATACTCCATGATCAAATGGGTTTTACCCCAGGTATGCAAGGTTGGTTCAACACAAGAAAATCTAATAATGCAATAAACCAGATTGATAAATTGAAGAAAAATCATATGATCCTTTCTATTGATGCAGAAAATGCATGTGACAAAATATAGCACCGCTTCTTGATAAAACACGCCAAAAGAAAGGAATAGAAGAAATCTTTCTCAATATGGCAAAGTGCATAAATGAAAAACCTATGACTAACTTTCTACTCAATGGTGAAAGACTAAAATCTTTCCCACTGAGATCAGGAGCAAGACAAGGATGCTCACTGTCACCATTATTATTCAATATTAAGCTAGAAGTTCTAGGTAAAGAAATAAAAGGCAGCCAAGTAGGAAAGGAAGAAGTAAATCTTTCACTATTCACTGATGACATGATGCTATATCTAGAAAATCCTGAAAAATTCACAACAAAGCTACTAGAGTTAAGACGATTTCAGCAATGTGGTGGGATACAAGATTAATATGCAAAAATCAATAGCATTTCTATGTACTACTGCTGTGCAATTTTAGGAGAAAATCAGAAAAAAATCCACATATAATAGCGACTAAAACAATCAAATATTTAGAAATAAACTTAACCAAGGACACAAAGGCTTTATACTCAGGATACTACAAAACATTGCTAAAAGAACTTACATTAAAATATAAGGAATTATTATTTTTAATAATTATATAAGTATTTAAACCTGTACAACTTTAATTCTTAACTCTACTTTTCCTTGGATACAAGGCACAAAATTATGAGTTATTAAGGATTTTCAATAGTTCTTTAGAATATAACGGGACCCAGGAATCAAAAAACATGAGAACAGATGGTTTATGTAAGTTCTATTAAATTGTGTTCTGCAGTATTTCAAAGAATCTCAGATAATATATTTTTGCATGTATTTTCCCTAACATTACCCTCTTTTAAATACTTTATTTTCATGAAAATAATGAGATGATTCTCGTAGATGCCTGGACATCATGTTACTTCATACTCCTTTCCAGATAGCAAATCTGTCCAGTTTTCTATTACTTAACCTACTTTGAATTCCTTTTGACATATGAGGGAATGTTGTATGAAGCTGACCAATCCTTCAGAGGTTTGCTTTTTTTGCCTAAAATACACATACAAAGACTGAGAATATGGAGTGATTATGAAGTAGGTAAAGATCTAATGAGGCTTTATGAAAGGCTTGCTGAGGGTTGCCAGCTCTGGTGAAGCCAATAATGTCCTATAACAAGTCAAGGGTGCTTGCATTGATTCAACTGCTCTAATCACCAAACATTCCCTGCCAACATGCATAATTGTGTTCATTCCTTGTAGGGGTATGTGGAGACTTCTATTTTTCAGTCTTGTATTTTCCATTTACAAGACTTTCCTTAAAGTTCCTTTGCCTCTCCCATATTCTTATACTCTCCTGATTCACAGCTATTAAGAAACATTTTCAGAATAAAGGTAAATGAGCAACTTTCCTCCGGCTTGCCTGTGGGGGGTAACTCACAATCTGAGGCTACCTAACATTACTGTCAAAGCACATGTGTGAGGATTTCTTCAAAGCACTTTTGGTAATGGTCCCACTTTCTGTTACAACCTCTTATACTTGCTTTCATTGCAAAAATCCATCCTAAAATATGACATTTTCTTTAATTTAATAACTCCTGTATAATTTTCACTTGCTTTTTGGTAGTGTTTATGATTTTAAATAGCATATGATTTTCCCTCCCCTTACAATGTTAATCCAAATGCATAAAACTCAGTTTTATTGGAGTTGCATGATTTATTGACATATTGAAATGTAAATAATTGTATTTATACTCTGACATAAAATTGAAAAGATATTGAATCACTGTTGATTAAGAACCTTTTTTGATTACCACTTTTTTATTAACAAAAAAATTCTTTGCTAAATTGATTGCTATTTAACACTCTTACAACTTTACCTGATCTCAAGAGTATAGCCAAAGATCCTTACCAATCAGGAGTTGATTTAAAACTGGACTTTCTACAGGGCAAAATCACTAGTTCCCCAGGGCTCTTGAGATTTATGAGCCATATGCTTAAAGAATATTCATGTTTATAAATTATCTAGAATCACAATTATTCCTATGATTATAGATAAATGAGTTTCCCTAAGAAGTGTCTCCTTGAATTTATTCAGGGAACAATAAGGAAGAATCACAAATTTTGTAAAGTCTTTATATCTGTGCAAAAGTAATATTCATGTTAGAGAAGAGAAAATTTGTCCTCATTTCTCAGGTATATTTGTATGCTTTAATTTATGTGTTTCTTTAAAGTGAGTAATGAAAACTTCACTGACATAGCATAATATATTTCAAGATCATTAGAATACTTGATAATTTTTGCTCCATATTATAAATTGATAGAGTTTAAAAATTTCTGATTCTGATTTCATCATAGGTGGTTTGTTTTAAAAATAGTATCAGATGATATATATGTGATACATAAACTATATTCCAAATAGTGAAAATATACTGATACAGAGATTACCAATATATTGAATTAGTGCTATCACTATGCCTTAAATATTAATTGAAATATAGAGTAAAGGATAGCTAAGAAATTCAGAGGCAACAGGGAGTTAACAGAACATTTCCTGGAAATCAATTCTTGTAAGTAAAAATAGTCCTACATATATCAATGGAGAGGTTGAGATATCTGGGGGGGGGGGTATTCTTTATGAGCAACTTCTTATACTTTCTTGTAGTATATTAGGAACTAGATATGCTTTACAGAGATTTTGTTATATATTGTACTTAATATGTTTAACAATTGATGAAGGATAAGTATACAATTATTTTTCCTACATTTAAATTTGTGAAGTAAATAATTTCAAATCATGCCTGAGTAAGGAGCAGGGATAAAGCCCTGAAATCACTCTGCCTCTTCCTCCAAGGCTATGCATTTAACCATCATGATACACTCTGAAGTAGAAGATGTATGATAAATGTGGTATAGGGAAACTTGAGAATTTGTACAGACCAAGGAGAAAACTGCAATTTAAAGAGATGGAGGATAGAAATGAGACTCCTAAGGGTAAATAACAATGAGTGGTTTTGATAAAGCAAATTTAAAAAATTATCTAGAATTTTGTTATGTATAATTCTAATAGTATCAAGTCTTTATGGATGTTGTTGCAAAGGAGGAAAGCAAGGGCTCACTCTCATGTCTTATAGAACAACTGAATTGAAAGAGTGGTGATGCCTCATCCATTTGGTCACCACCATTAAAACCATTCTAAGAGGAGCATCAGGCATTCATTAACTGCTTACAGGAACCGAATTGTATTCAGCTGCCATAAGAATGGGAGAGAAGCAAACATCCTAGTCCCCTGATACATGAACACAACATCTGTACAGTGTTCACAGAAACGGGTTGAGGCAGAGGTTCTCTTACAGAGCATATCTAAGATGGTCCATGCTAATAATAAAGTGAGGAAATAATCACTGAATATGTCCAGGCTGAGTTTGAAAAGATATTTTACCAAAATAGTGCAAATATGTCTCAATAACTGAAAGGTTTATATTCCTCATTTTAGATCATTCAATGTACTTAGAGTATCTGATCATAAATATGTTGAAATTAACAAGTAAGGGCAGAAATTGGAAAGAAAGTGAAAAAGGAAATACATGAATTCCATGGTTTCAATAAACTGCCTTTTGTCGATTTCCTCTAAGCTGAATTCCTTGTGAAAGCATTGTAGTGAAACAAAAGGTGGCATTTTATTTGTAATAGGATTTATTTACACTGAGTTTTCAGTATGTTTTTATCATTTCATATTTTAACTACAGAAGATAGAAACATATTAGAAAACATGGACAACCTCACTATTTTCACAGAATTCCTCCTCATGGATATCTCACCCTTCTGAGAGCTCCAAGTGCTTCAAGGTCTGATCTTCCTAATGGTGTATTTGGGAGCCCTGGCTGGGAATATTCTCACTATTACTGTAATTGTGACTGACTCTCATCTGCACTCCCCAATGTACTTCTTTATAGGCAACTTATCCTTCATAGACCTTTGCTGCATTTCGGTTACTGTGCCCAAAATGATTATGAATTCTTTGACAGGCAGTACATTGATTTCTCTCCCAGCATGTGCTGCCCAGATTTTCCTGTTTATCTTCTTTGCATCCACAGAGCTGGCCTTCCTTGTGGTGATGTCCTATGATCACTATGTTGCCATTTACCACCCTCTGCACTATGGGCTCACCATCACCCCATGCCTGTGCACACAGGCAACTGGTAGCTCATGGGCAAGTGGGTTCATCCAGTCTGCTATCCACACAGGTGGCATGTTCAGGCTTCCTTTCACAGAGTCCAATGTGATCCAATGTGATCAATATTTCTGTGATGTACCTCAAATTTTGAGGATCTCATCTCTAGATGTTCAGTTTTCTGAGTCTATGGTCTTTGTTCTAACTGCTTGTATTGTATTTGTATGTTCTGCCTTTTTGTTTAAACCCTATATTGATATATTTTCAATGGTGCTGAGGATGCATCCTCTGGAAACCCAAAACAAAGCCCCATCCACTTGTACCCCACAGTTGGTGGTTTTCATTTTGTTTTTAATTTTGGGGGGTCACTACAATCTTAGGTCCCATTTCAAATAAAGCTTCTATCAAAAACCTTCTCATAGCCGTTTTCTATTCCATGGTGTCCCCATTCATAAACCCCATCATCTATAGTCTGCTAAACAGAGAGATTAACAATGCTTTAGGGTTTTTCTGAATTAAAATATTCTAAAATTTTTAATGAAATTTAATTTATATTTGATATATCTTCTAAATTTGAATCTATCTATGTCAACTATCCAGGGTTTTGTACTCTGTATATATTTTGTTCTTTCATATGTGGTAGTGAGTTATACATGTGCTTATAATTTTTCAAATCATTCATTTGTATAATTTACACATACTTCTGAAATATATTTTCCACATTGGGATATGTTTTGAACAACATTTAGGATAATTTTGAGCTATGTCCACAATTGTTATTGGAGATGTTTTCCAGGTGTCTAGGTTCTTGGTTTCATCATGAGAAAGAATTCAAGAATGAGACAGAAATCATTTAAACAAGCAAAGAATTTATTGAGGGTAAGGCAACAAAACAGAAGTATACCTTCAGGGAGATGAAGGCAGGCATTTTCAAGGGAGAAAATGTGAAGTTCTGCCCTGGGGTCCCCTATTTTATGGGGATACAGGACTTCAGGGTCTGCACTAAGCAATGGCTTAAGGGTGTGGGGACCGAGGAGTGTGGGATACCTAGGGGTGTGGGGGTTGCTGACCAGTGGTGATTGGCTTCTGGCTGCTGCCCATGACCTCTACCGGGCATGTTGACTAGCAGTGATTACCTTCTGGTCACTGTCCACAAGGCATGAGGTAACCTGACAGCTAGGTGGGTGGGTGGTGGTAATGCTCCTCTCACGCCTTTTCTCTATGGTGGCTGCCTTCTGCTAACACAACCTTTGGAGTGTGTGCTGCAAGCTGCATGGTGTGTTTGTAAGCTGTCCTTTTCTAATTTGCTTGTGTGGCTCAGCAGCCTAATGCTAGGAAACAGGCCAAGGCTTCAGTTTCTCTTACCAGGCTTTTTACGCTTTCTGCTCCCTTTCTCTTTAGGTCCTTATTCTATCTTGCCTCAGAGTAGTATCATGTGGAAAAGACTATGGGTAAGAACCATAAGTGTCTGGGCAAAAGACAGAAATTAAAATTACAGGATACTGCCATACTGGAAGAGAATATTGAGTGTTTTATACTAGACGATTAAATTGAAATTGCTCTCTTTGCATTCATCTTTCTATAATGCATGCACCAAGTAAAAAGATGATTAAAATTGAGACACAACTGTAGAATTAAGAACACAATAATGAAATAGCACAGAATGTTAGAATTGTTTCTCTCATTGAAAAGTGAACTATAAAAACCTAGCCTTCCATCCAGAATATTCTTTGTAAAATTTTTATCTCTCCCTGTGATCTGGCTGAAAATGTGTGTACCTAGCTCAATGTATTTTATAATTCTTCATGATGAATCCCAAGTAGGTAGAGAGTGGAGTGACATGTATCATTAAATTGAAATGTATTTTGCTTGCAGAATATCTGATATTGCTTATAATATACAATACTCTTGATCCCATTAAAAAAGATAAAATAAATTTTAATCTCTCAATATAGAAACTTTTATTTTATTCTTATTCTCAGAGAATGAGTGAGCATTTTGTTGGTAAAGTAATTATGCTTACTAAAGTTCTGAAATTGAATCTGTGAAAGCTGTTTGTTACTGAGAATCTGTAACCAGGCAACTTTCACCCTTAAGGGACTAGTGCTCATTTAACTTCAACCTTCATCCTGCAACTGGCAAAATGCAGGCTCACTATGGGTCAGTATCTATTATTCATTATAGAAGCAAGTAATGAAAAAATATATAGAATGTGTTGTCATAAAAATATTAAACCTGGTCCTGATCAAGAAGGTGGAGTGAGACACTTCAGGTCTCTATCCCAAACAGAAACTTTGAACAACTATCAAGAACTAGCAAAAATAACTTTTTAGAGCACCAGATAAGATTTAAAGCATTGCAGGAATGAGATAAATGCCGAACCAAATAAAACACACCTAAAACTTGAAAGGATCTCGTGGCACCTTGGCTGGCCCCTCATCCACCTCCCACTGGCTAGGCATATAGCTGCCCTGAGCACCTAGTGTGGGTCCCTGGTACTGATTCTATAGGGAGCTGAGCAAGCTTTGTGCACACATTGGGAGCAGGTATGTCTGGATCAATCTGTCTGGTGATGACCTGAGAGAATCTCCATTTCAGAACTTTTCCTGCATTTGTAGGTAATTCAGAGAAATTGCTGCTTACAGAAACCTGTGGAAGAGCAGTAAAATTGCATTACCTGGGGCAAGGGATTGTTGGCTATAGGACAGCAATACAAATCCTTAGCATGAGACTGTGAGGAAATGGTTTCCCATTGAAAAGGGAATATTTATAGCCCTGTAAATGGGAAATTCCTAGGTACACATGGCCATGCACAAGGGAAGATGCATGGGCATGTGTACTTAAAAAGAGACAAGAGAGCTCCTATTCTTTGACTTCAAGCTAACCTTTAAATCCATTGTATGAGAGGGGATGAAGCTCAAGGAGTAATTTGCACTGAATAAACTGCCAAGACTAAGAGATATGCTTTATTTTTTTCATTTTATTTGTATTTTATATAATTCCTAACATTCAAAAAAATTCTGTCATAACACTAGATGTAGGAGCAAATGCCTCAGAGTCTAAATTCCAGTGATAACACACTAAAATATCGAAATGTACAGGTTTCAACAAAAGGTTATGATACTTATAAAGAAACAGGAATTGATGGCCCAGGAAAAGGAAAAGATTAAATCATCAGCAACCATCAATGGTAAATTCCAGGCTTGGGACATACCAGACAAAGACTTAAAAATGGTGCTAAATACACCCCAATAGCTCAAGAAAAACCTGGAGAAAGAACTAAAGGGAATGATAGATGACACCAAAGAGATTATTACTAGGGAGATGGAAATTATGAACAGGAACCAAACAGAGCCGAAAATCATAGTAATAGAAGTTAAAATTTTCTTAGAGGAGTTCTTCAACAGATTGGAGCTGTCAGAGGAAATAATCAGAGACTCAGAGACAATTGAAATCATTCTATCTAAGGTACAGAAAGAATAAAGAATGAAAAAAACAGAACAGAGGCTGCTGAAATTGTGGGTCAAAATCAAATACAGCAGTATATATACTGTGGGAGTCCCAGAAGGAGAATAAAGAGAGAAATGGGCCAACAGAATATTCAAAGAAACAATGACTGAAAACTTCTGAAGCAGGCTAGTAAGATAGGGAATCAATAGATGGATCTGGAACCATGTGGACATCAGTACCCCAAGATGGCTGCTGGAAGACCCTCACGAGATTTTTCTCAGAAACCAGGAGAAGCTCTGAATATTCTCCAGAGGCCTTATAACTGGTTCCTCCTGTGGGATTGATGGGTGGGGTAATCAATCAAAACAGCGAACTCCTGTGACTCCTCCCATGCTATTAGCAAAGGGGTGGAATAATTTATGACTTAAAAAGCAGGTGCAAAACCTTTCTCTGCCCTGCTCTTGGCCCTCTTGGCTTCTGCGCCCTGCTCTCGCCATGTCCCCATGCATGGAACAACACACAAGTAAAACTTGGGCATTTGTCATCTATAATGGGAAATTGAGTCTATAAATCAACCCTCTTTTCACTCTTCAGGCCCTTACCCTCTACCAGGGACCCATGATCTGTTATTTTCTCCCATTTCTCTTCCCTCCCTACCTTAATAAATTACTGGCCTAACTAATCCGAAGGGGTCTGAAATTCATTTCTGCAGCATAGGTCAAGAACCTAGACCAAATCTGGTAACACTTCCCAAAGAAAGACATTAATATACACATGCAAGATACTCAACAAACTCCAAACAGGAAAAGTGCAAATAGACTCACAACATAGCAAATGATAATAAAATATTTGAATGCCAAGGATAAAGAGAAAATTCTGGAAGCAACAATAGAGAAGCAATGTGTCACATACAGAGAATCTAAATAAGATAAAGTGCAAATTTCTCAAGAGAAACCATAAAGGCAAGAAGACAGTGGGATAAAATATTAAGAGTTCTGAAAGAATTAGCAAGGTAGTCTTTCAAAATTGAGGGAGAATTTAAGGCATTCCAAGATAAACACAGGCTATATGTGTAGTTCATCACCACTAGTCCTGTCCTATAAGCAATGCTAAAGTGAGTCCTTTGGACTGAAAGGAAAGGAAACTAGAAAATAGATCAAAACCACTTGAAGCAATAAGCATTTTCAGTAAGGTCAATGACATGGGTAAACATAAATGTCAGCACTATTGGGGTTTTGGTTTGTAAGTCCACTTTTCACCTTCTACATGTTCTAAAAAGGCAAATGCATTCATGTAATGATAATACAGTTGATGTGGACTTATAATGCATAAACATGTATTTTTGTCAAGAACTACATACAGGTTGGGGGACAGAAATGTAAAGGAGCTTCGCTTGTGTATATTTGAAATTAAGTTGGTGTCTATTGAAATAAGACTGTTGTAGATTTAGCCTCTTAATTTAAGCTTCATGTTATCTACAAATGAAATACTAGAGAATATACAAGCTCACAGAGCAAGAAATTTTTATTTAGGCAACAAAGTTTGTTTAGGGATGTAGGGCTGCATGGAGTTAATGTATTGTGGGTGTGGAGTTTCTGTTTCAGATATGGGAAAGTTTGGATAATGGAAGGTGGTGAGAGTACCAAAAGTGTGAAAATATGAGAGCTCTCAGGATGGTGTGCTTGGTAGTGGTTGATATGGGAAAGTTTATGTTGTATACAGGTTCACACAATTTAAAAAAATTAATGAGTAACTGAAAGAGGAAATGACAACTTCTATATACAATCCTTGATAGCATCTAATAAGAGAGGAGAGGGGGTAAAAAAGGACATTTTGGGAATATATGAAAAATTGTACTGTAGCCTATATGTTTATACCAATTTTAAATTTCTTGAAATTGAAAACTGTGCTTAATGTGGTTACATAAGTGAATATATTTTTTCTTAGGAAGTGTGAATGGCAGTATTAAATGTTTAAGGAGCATGATGTATACAACCTACATGCAAGTTTTCAGAAAATGGACAATAAATGGATAGATAGATAAACAGATAAATAGATAGAGGATTGATAGATTAATGGATACATAGAATGATACAGAAAATGCAACAAAATGTTAAAGCTGGTGAACAGGCATATCAGAGGAATGGGGATGTGTTTGGAATTCTGTCTATAGAATTTGTATTGTTTTTGTTAACTCTCCTGCAAGTTTGAAAGTTTTTTTTAATTATTTATTTATTTACTTTATCCATTTTAACCCTTCCCCCCCCACACACTTGCTGTTTTGTGTGCATTCACTATACAATTCTCTGTGTCTGTTTCCTGCCCTCCCTTCTCATCCTTCTCCTTC
>JAQZBX010087199.1:0-12902 GCA_029593785.1 Cabassous unicinctus
GATCTTCTTTGACATTTGGTTCCACTTATTTAAGTCTTCAGAATTGCCAGCTCAAATTATCAAAATCATGCCAGGGACTCCCTAATGGAGTGCAGATTTTCTCCCAGGGTAAATTAGACATTGGCCAATTTAATGTAATAATCAAGTCCAAAAATATAATTGGATCATGCTTGTAAACTGATCTGTTAATCTGGGCATGATTAAGTTATGATTAGGGCATTGACTGGGCTATGTCAGTAGGGCTTTTAGCCCCATTCCTTGGTGGGTGGGGAATCAAATATGAAAGGCATGGCAAGAACAGAGTTGAAGCAGTTTTTGAAAAGCAGTTTTGATATTGGAGAGAAGGCTCCAGGAGAAGAGAAGCAAGCCATTCACCTGATCGTCTACAGCTGAACTTGTGGAGGAAACCTTAGCTAAGCCCAGAGAGAAAGGCAGTCCCGGGAAGAGAGGAACCCAAGAAGCCTGAGCCCTGGCAAATGATGGCAGCTCACTTTTTCCAACACGTAACAATGGACTTTGGTGAGGGAAGAAACTTATGCTTTATGGCCTGGTAACTGTGGGCTTCTACCCAAAATAGATACCCTTTATAAAGACCAACCCATTTTTGGTATTTCACATTAGCACTCCTTTGCCTGACTAATACAGTAAAGAAACCCCTAAAAGCAGTTTTTGTCCATGGAGTTTCCAGGCCAGCCAGCAGATGGCACTCATTGGCACATCTTTCCACAGAGTTGTATCTCTCTCAGTTTTCCTCCGTGTTCAACTGAGGAAACAAAGGAACCAAGATTCAAAGCAGGCTTTGCTGACTGAACTTACTGAAGAAAAGCACCCTGACTCCTCTCCCTTTTGCCTTACAACATGTGAGACGGAGAAAGATGTCTGCTCCCCTCTCAGTCAGCTGCAATGACTAGTTGCATTACCTCCCACTTTATAACTGCGGGTGGGGTATGGGAGCCCTTCTTGGCCGTCAGGAGCTTTTGTAACTCACAGTTTTTTGTTTCAGCTTCTTTGTTTCTCTGTCCCTCACACTCCTGGGAGTTGTGAAGTACTGTCCTCATCTGCTGATCCCCAAAACACATCTTTCAAGCAGCTTTTGGTTTATTATCCATTGTTATTGTGAGAGAGCTGCTCCTTGTCTGTCTAATACAATGTTGTCTTCCCAGAATCTCTCCAGCACACTTTTTTAACAGAAGCTCTTACTCAAAGTAAACTGCAGTGAACCTGAATCATTCAAGGGTTCACAAATGTTGACTTCCAGAGTTTGAGATGCAAATTTTCCTTTCAGTCCAGTCCAAGGAGCCTCACCAATCCTGGTTTTACTGCAGTTTCTTTTCTAAGCATTATGAGCTCTGGACTCAGGTGGAGCAAGGAATTCCAGATGGGTTTCTCAAAACATTAATGAAGAAACTCTTTCAATTGAGGAGTGGTGATAGCCACAGAGGTTTTCATGACCATGTAATTGGAAGGAAGAGGAAAAGGGGAAGGGAACAAATGCAACCCCTTCAGATCTTGGTGAAACATGCTGCAATGGCATTCCTTTGCTGATTATTCCTTGCTATTAAAGGAGAATGTAGAGAATGATATACAATTCACAAATTTTCGTATTTACAGGATGAAGTGGAAGACTCAGGATTAGGAAAGGAATTCTGGCACCATGACAAGATGTCTTAGAAAGTTGTTTTGTATTAACTCACTCATAACTTCCAAAATAAAATGATTTCTTTTCAGCAGGAGCTAAAAAAATGTGTTGGGAGAAAACAGAGACAGAGGAATTGAGACACAAATTTAGAAATGTCTAAGCTTAGGAGCCATTCTAACTAAAGAACAAAGGAACCCTGACTCCTTTTAATTTTTTAATTGATATCCAGTCCCATGGTCAGAGTGAGGATACCTTACACTTAGTGATACCTCTTCTTTTATTTATAGAATGGCTCTCTACTCCTGAACCATTGTCTTCACACACTATTCTTTGGCTGGTTAAGATACTAGCAGCAAATGTTCATACTCCTTTTAAAAAATGAGAGGATCAGTACACACAGTAAGTGCCCTAACACACAATAAGTGTGCACACAGGTAGTGCCCTATCCAGGCTTGGGGGACAGGTGGTCTTCATGATGACTACTCTATGGAGTTTCAGTTGTTCCAAATTCAGCTGTTAAAATTTTTAAGTCATTTGAGCCATTTACTTACATCTTGTAATATAAATAAATGTGCCATTTGTTTAATAAGATGATGCTATTGGTCTATTCTAGAATATTTTAAAAATATTTTGCTTGGAATGATGATTGTTATTTCCCACCACTCCGTATATATTTTATCAGGTACTTTTGTGATCAAATTCAGAATACATGTATCCAGCAAGATTTTGGAACAAACTCCCTCTGTATAGGAATTTAGCATGTGAGGTTGAATTAAATAACATGACAATTTAAGCAATTATATTACACATTAATAAAATGTGTTGCCATATTTTGATTCACAGGCCAGAAATGAACTTCTTTTTACATTTGGAGACTGTTTCTGTAACATCCATACTTTGGTAAGATGATTCAAGTTTTCTGTTAAACTGAGAAAAATGCTGAAGGAAGTAAAAGATGAAAAGAGTAATTTAGGATATAAGTAATTTTTTAATAATAAGAAATGCAAAGGAAAAGGTGTATGTATATTTAGATATATTTTATTTCTCCCCAAACCCTGTTGTTTGCACTTGCTATGTCTGTTTGTCTTTCCTTGTTTCTTTAGGAGGCACTGGAAGTCAAACCTGGGACTTCTGATGTGGGAGGGAGGTGCCTAATCACTTGAGCCACTTCCACTCTCTCCTTTGTTTTGTCTCTCATTTTATTTTTCCTCCCCATCACTTATTGCATCAGCTCATCACACCTGCCCATTGCATCAGCTTTCTGTATTCTTTAGGAGGCACCAGACCCTCTGCCCCATGCTTCTCCTGTGTCTCTCATTATGTTTTTCTTCTTGTGTCTCTTGTATCAACTTGCCATGCCTACCTGTCATGCCAGCTTCCTGTGTTCTTTAGGGGATACTGGAATCTGAACCAGGTACCTCCCATGTAGTAGGTAGGGTAACAGTTGCTTAAGCAACATCTGCTTCCCAGAACAGTTATATTTTTGAGCTGTTTTTGTTGAGTTTCAGCTGCTATATTACTAACTAATATACCTGTATGTTTTAGTTTCCTTGGCTGCTCAAGCAAATACCATGCAATTGTGTATCTCACAGTTTTATGGCTAGGAAAATCCAAATCATGGCATCACCAAGGTAATGCTTTCTTTCTGAAAACTTGGCATCCTGGGATTGGCTCTCAGTGATCCCTGGTCCTGGGTTCCTTTGTCACACGGCATTGCATGTGGAGACTCTCCTTTCTCTTCCAGATTTCATTCATCTTCATCTTCTAGCTTCCCAAGGCTTCCTATATCTATCTGCATTTTATTGTGCTTTTAAGGAACTGCTATAATAGGATTAAGACTCATATTGATTGAGTTGGGACTGAAATAACCTCATCAAAATGTCCTACTTACAATGGCATTTTGTGGATTAAACTTAATCCAGCACATGGTGAAGCTCCCTGAGATTCCTTGACTCCTGCCACCCTACTATGCTTGCCAAGGCAGTCTCAGATGACCCAGGTTTTCTAACATGAATCAGTGAGTAATGATGCAGTAGGCATCATAACTTCCAGTAGCAGTACCCAGCCTCCTTTCAATTGATTGAAAAATAGGAATGTTATAAGTAGCAATAAAGATAATGGGTAGTAGAAAAGAAAGGTGGAAAGAAAACAAGAATGTTTGAGGAGAATTTGCTCCCTTTCTCCATCTAACTACATAGAATATTCTTCATAGATGTTGCCTGTGGTTCAAAGGCCCGTTAGGAGGAAGATCACTTAAAAGTTCCTCCCCCTTTATTGCTTTTCTGTTTGATTTAGTCTGACTATTGTAATATAAGTCATCAAAATGTAAAACAAACCCTTAGACCTCATATTGTCATATGCAGGTGGCTACACATACAGGAAATGGCAATATCCCAAGCATTAAAAGTTGTTTTCTGTGCCTACTTTAGCATTCAGAGAAGAAACACCTAACAACAAACTAAAAATATTAAAAAGATTATATCCTCATAATATGATGTAATCAACAACACAACAAAACACTCCTTCTTTATCTAAAAGTTTCTTGTGGCCTCTAAGTGTAAAGTAAAATTAGTGCATTACCTATATTCTGAGAGAATTTTCCTCCAACAAGTATGGAATTAAATAGACTGTACTGTCTAATCTCCCTTAGAAATATAAGGTTCTGGCCACTCTGATTCATGGAAAAAGTGAATATTCTATATATATATATTATAAAAATAATAATTTTAAGGTTGAGACTGTTTGTTCAATGATTAGACTGCTCTTGTATTTTGTGTAGGGTTTTATTTGTGGAGTTTTTTTGGTACACTTTCCTCTTCAGCTTGATTTTATCAATTAAACTTATGATCTGATTAACTCCAAGCACAAATCTTGGGAAAATAAAAGTGAAACAATTCTTGTTAACACTCTACAGTTGTTCAAGAAAAAAAAAAACCACTCTATTTAAAGGAAATTCCTCTATGCAAAAATTTCCAATTCGGCCACCTTTTAGATGTTGGAGGAGATGCAAGATTAAACCTGCTTCCAAAATGATGTGGAAATACTCAAGATCCCTTCACTCTAATTTTCTGGTAATTGGTAAGGAGAAAGCTTTGAATAAGGAAAGCAGAGTAATACTTTGTAAAACTGGAATAGTTTGATCCTCAGGAGTAGATGAATCAAGGTCAGGTGAGGGATGGAACTCCTTAACCAGGTGTCTAATGAGATAACTTCCTGTCCTGTTTAAAAATATATATACATTTTGAAATATATTGGATAACATGTTTTCACAGGACCATAGACGTTATTTTCACAGGTTCAAATGCATCATAGGCTTTTTTTCTTAAGCATTGTGATTTATCTGTTAAAATCTTGATTAAAAACTTTAAGTACTACACACTTAAATTAAACAATGTCTTACTGATCTTATTTCCAAAGTATATCTGTAAACTGCATTTTTCAGTACTTCCTTTTATACAGTTGAACTAATCAGAAAATAGAGTAAGGAAAGTTCAAGTTTTCCATTTATTTCTCCTCTTTTCCTTTGACCTCCTCCTCCTTCTCTTCCACCTTACTCTCTTAAGGAGAAACTGCAGAAAAAGCATAACAGAGGTAAATACAAGAATGGAAGTGAATGCTTTCAATTTAAAATAGTGAGGTCAGGAAAGGACTGACACCTAAGATATTTGAAGTAATAATTTTAAAAGGCAAAATTGAATATATCCATATATATTTCCTTCATATACCTGAGAATTTGACAATGTGAATATATGTGTATGTGATTTTTACTGTTTTTACTTGAAGTGGAGAATATGAATCTATAATATATGTATATATTTGTATATGTATTTTTGATCTAGAGAAATGAAGTTTTCTAATATGCACCTCTAGAAATTCTCTCTGAGATCACTGTAACCCACATTATAATTTAATTTTGCAGTAAAGAAGATATTCAGGTATGGTTAAAATAGCATTTTTGATGAAGAAGTACTTTATCCAAAGTCCATGACATTGATGCAATGAGGAAAATTAGAAATAATGAACAAAACTTCTATTTTTCCTACAATTTATATTAACTTTTTAAAAATTTCCTCTCTCCAATGGCTGAACATTATAATAGAATAAGCTTTCTCTTAACTGATCGTTCTCTTTATTTATCCTATCCTCTATACATTATTGATTTTGACAATTATTTTTCATTCCATAATATTTGACATAAGAATTTGATGAAAGGTAAGTTGGGCTGTTAAAAGAGTCCTGATTCAGGAAGAACAGCTCTGTGCTTTTCTTATCTAAACTTTCTAAAGCCAAACCCCATTATCTCTGTCTCCAATATTATGCTAGTGCAGGGGTTCTTAACAAAGGGTCCCTGAGCTTGAATTGAAAAAAAAAAAAACAACATTATTCTTGTTTGGAGTTGTTGGTGTAAGGGTGATATATTTATTACATAGTACATAGTCTAGTGTAGAATTAGTAAGAGGTACATGGTTTTCACCTGATTGGCAAAGGGGTCCATGGAACTAAAAAGGTTAAGAACCCCTGTTTATTTGCTATTGCAAACGGATTTTTTTTTGATGTCCTCTTTCACTGTTCATTACTAGTGTATATACCACTACATATTTTTGCCTGTTGATCTTGTACTATGCCACTTTGCTGAATTTATTAGCTCTAGGAGCTTTGTTGTGGATTATTTAGAAGTTGCTATATAGAGAATCATATTATCTGCATATAGAGGCTTCCTTCTTCCTTTCCAACTTTGATACCTTTCATTTCTGTTTCTTACTTAATTGGTTTGGCTAGAAATTCCAGTACAATGTGGAATTACAGTGATGGCAGTAGACATTCTTGTTTGTTCCTGACCTTAGAGGGAGATTTCATTCTTTCAACATTGAGTATGATATTAGCTGTGAGCTTTTCATATATGCCCTTTATCATGTTGAGGAAGTTTCTTTCTATTCCTATTTTCTGTCTTTTTTTTTTTTCAAGAAGGGATGCTATATTTGACATATTCCTTTTTCTGCATCAATTGGAATGGTTTTGTTTTTCCCTTATTTTCTGTTAATGCAATGTATTACATTAATTGATTTCCTTATGTTGAACTACCCTTGCATACCAGTATTAGTCCCACTTGATCTTGGTGCATAATTCATTTAATGTGCTGTTAGAATCAGCTTGCCAATATTTTGTTGAGAATTTTTACATGAGCGATACTGATCTGCAATTTTCTTTACTTGTGGTATCTTTATCTGGCTTTTTATTAGGATGATGTTACTTCATAGAATGAGTAGTGTGTACCCACCTCTACAGATTTTGGAAGAGTTTGAGCAAAATTGGTGGTAATTCTTCTTGGAATGTTTGGTAAAATTTACCACTGAAGCCATCTAGTTCTGGCTTATCTTTTTTGGAAGGTTTTGATTACTGATTCAATCTCTTTATCAGTTATTGGTCTGAGTTCTTCAGTTTCTTCTTGAGTCAGTATAGGTACATTGGGTATTTGAGGAGTTTCTCCTTTTCATCTAGGTTAACTTATTTGTTGGTGTACAGTTGTTCATAGTATTCTGTTACAATTCTTTTTTTATTTTTGTGAGATAAGTAATAATTTCTCCCCTTTCATTTCAGTTTTTAGTTATTTGTGTCATCTCACATTTTTCCTTTGTCAGTCTAGCTAAAAGTTTGTCCATTTTATTCAACTTTGGTGTCATTGGTTTTCTGTATTTTTTATATTCTGTACTTTATTTTCCATGGCTCTAATCCTTCCTTCTTCATCCACCTCCTGCCTGCACCTTCACTGGAAGAAAATGGTGATGGAGTTTCATATTTTTTCCAGAGGAAATTCTCCTTCCTTGGAATTTGGATTTGAGGCAGGCAGCAGCCCTGCTTCTCTGCTCCTAGGATACTTCTTCTGGAGAAACGCAGAACTGGTGATAGAGAAAGGCCTTAGGGGCTAGAGGCATTTCTGAGAACCAGCCAAAACCAATTCATCCAGTGGCCCTCTCCCTAAGTAAAAGATGAAGTTCAGAGGGACAGAAGCCCCATCTGCCCTTCCAGGTTCCAAAAATTCAAGGTCGCTGCCACCTGGGGCTGGACTGTCTCAGGGCTTGGGTAACAATGTTGGCCAAAAGGCTCCTAGAAGTTGTCCTTGAACCTGCCAAAGGAGAAAGACTGCATCCAACCAGTGTATCTAACTCAGAAGCTACTGCCTAATGAGGCAGTCCCAGCAGCACCCAGGTCCTTAAATGACTGCCAAGAAGACTGTAAGAGGCAGAGCCCCTGAGCCTTGTTCAAACCAGAGCTCACTATGCTTGTCCATGTCTGAGGGTGCATCACAATGAATTTTCAGGTGAGGCTGTCACTCCTGGACTCATCATTCAGGATTTGGGGATCTTTCCCTGGCCAGATCTCATCTGCCACCTTCTCTGCTCCCACTTGCCATACCCCAACTCATTGACTAGAATTCATCCCAGTCCCATCTAACCCTATGGCTACCCACCCCACTCTAGATTTGGACCCACTTCAGGGCCTGAAACCAGAAACCAGGGGGACAAGGGAAGTGACTGTGGGGTCTGGTCATCTGGACCATCAGGAGGGCAGTCACTGGCCCCAACAATATGCAGGAGTGGAGTCAACACACATGCACAGACCAAGACAGCCTTGGGCACCAGGATGATCACAAGGATGCTGATCTCTGCATCCTCAAGACATGGCAAGTGCAGGTTGAACACGTTGTTCCCCTTTCACTTCTGGCCTGGCACCTTTTGAGGATAAATGGGGGTCCCAGAGTTCCCAGGTAGTGATTTGGTGTGGAGCAGACTGAAGAAATAAGAACCAGCAGTCTTGGTCCATCTGGGATGTCCTAATCAGCGGGCTCTATGAGGGTGCAAGTTTCCTTCAAGGACTTGTAGTGGTGTCCCTGGCAGAGCAACTCTGTGGATAGTTTATGCTGCTTTCTTCTTTGGGTGTGGCCAGAGGAGCTGCCACATGTGTGAGTTTTTGTTGGGGGGGGTGTCTGTGTGTGTGTGTTATCATTTTTCCTTTGAAAGTTATATTTTTTTAAACTAAAGCTTCTAAAATTTTGTCTTTGGGCTTCTTTTAATTTCCTCTTCCCATTGTATTTATGGTTTTTTTTATCTTTAGCTTTTTGTTGTCCAGAAACAAAAAGACAAAAAGCATGATAATAATTACATGTCATGATGAAGGCATAAAAACAATTCAATATGCTCGTTGGTAACATTTAAGTGGGATAAACATCTAAGAAACAGCAAGAAAATAAACTACTTCTCTTGGGAATTATGTCTGGGCGTGATAGAAATACATATAATGAGTGGGAGGAGCCTCTCCAAACATACAGATACTGATATGATTCCATCTGCAAACAGGAGTGGATGAATGTTCTGAATTTCTTTTATTCTTATACCTGAGTTATGTTTATTTCCCCTTGAATGGTGGGTAGTACAAATGAACTGATGAAGTTGAGCATTCTCACATTGGTTGCCCAGTGATTTTGTTACATTCAAGTATTTCCCTGACTACAATATTTTTTAACAAATAAGTGAAAGTAACTTTCCATTATTGTTAAAAGTTTACAAAACTGGTCAGTTGAAATGAGAATTCATAACTTTTCATAAGTAGGTTACTTTTAACATTAATAGACACACTGGCTATGAGTGAAAATCAGGCACAACCACTGTAAATTTGTCAATCCATTCAGTAGATGTTTATGTCTTTCAGTTGCTGATATTTTGGCATATAATCATCTGTGAGCCTAGTGATATCTGTAAATGTACACATGCATTATACATTTTGCTTTTACTGCTAGGTTTCTAGGAAGGTTCAGAAATCCATGTAACATATGTGCAATTCCAGGAAATATACCAAATTCCATAAAGGACATGAATCCTGATCTACTGTTGCAATCCACATGTCTATCTGAGATTTAAAAATTACTGATTTATATGCATATTTTTCAAACAATTTAATTAAAAGCCTTACAAAATACTGAGTGTTAAAAACTGTCAGTTAAATTATATATTTTATTTTACAGAGCCAATTTAAGTTGAAATTTCAAAGAAAAGGGAGTATGATGAAAGCTATGCATTATTTGGTTTTACTTGTATTAATGTATGTGATGGAATGCAAAAAACAGTAATGTTTTCTGCTTGGAAAAGTTCTTGCAAACATAATATGAAACATTGAAAGGCAAATTTTTTGTCTGTCCATTCTGAGAATGCATCTAAAGATGTGAGTTTTTTCATCCAAAAAAAAATCTCAATTTGAAAATTCAGGGATGCCTCCAAAACCTGGCCTTGCCAATTCACAAAAGCCTCTGCTTGAAGCATCCTATAAAATTTCTAACTAGATTGTCAAGCAAAACAAAGCCCATACTATTGGAGAGCCTTTAGTAAAGCCATGTGCAGTGGAAATGATCAAATTGGTGTGTGGCCTGGAAGAGAGGAAGAAACTGGATGTGGTTCCCTCATCAAATGATGTAACACATTCTAGAATAGTTTATATGTCTTTTAATATTTTAAAACAGGCAGGAATCAGCAGCCTCATCATTCTCCTTCAGTATGCAATTGGAAGAAACTACAGACATCTCTTAATGTAGCCAGCTCCTTGGTTTTGTTTGCTATGTGCATGCTGATGACATCAATGAAGAATTTTTACTTTGTGAGTCTCTTTAGGAAAATATGAAGGCCATCAACATTTTTGAAATGGTAATGTTTTCTATACAAACAAAACTTTGGAAAGAAAAACGTCATTCTCTTTGCTCTGATGGAGCATCTGTGATGTTTGGTAATACATCTGGTCTTGCTACTTTAGTAAGAAAAGAAGCTCCTCAAGTGGTCACTCATTGCTTTTTATACAGACATGCACTGGCAACTAAGACTCTTCCAAAAGCCCTGAAAGAAGTTTTGTTAAAAGCCATAAAAGTTATCAAAAAAATCCCTGAATCATTGTATTTTTAAAAGATTTTGTCAAGAACTGGGAGCAGAATATGAAGTCCTTCTCTACCACCAAGAATTTGCTGGCTTTCAAGAGGACAAGCCTTGAAGCATTTATTTGGGCTAAGGGCAGAAGTTTGACTTTTCTGAAAGAAAAAGAAAATCCACCCTTAGAACATTTTGAAAGAAAGGATTTTATCCATGGTTTGGCTTACCTGGCAGATACTTTTCACTATATGAATCATAAAAACCTTTTCATTTGAAGTCATGAAGTCACTGTTATGGATGTAGCTGAAGTAGTACAAGATTTCTTGGCTGTTATCAATATGGAAGAAGAGAGTAGAAGCCAACATTCTTGCAAACTTTCCAATGTTGGAGGAAGTGCTTTACCAAGATTGAGTTGAAGTACAAAATCCTCTGCCATCTTTTATGAAAAGAGATATCTGCAAAAACTTGGAAACATTATACAACTTAGTTATTTCTATCTTGATGGCATGAAAATTGAACCATGGATCTGCAATCATTTTCTTTCTGATATAAACTGTATTGAAGATGTTGACTTAACCAAAGATGAACTCAATGATCTTAGGACAAATATTTGCTACAATTGGATTTATATATATACATTCATATATATTCATTGTGAACAATAAGTTAAAGTATAATGCAATTGCTTTGGACATGTAGGAGAATGCACATAAAAGAGATAGATGTGAACATGCGTAAAGACCTTCCCTGCCTCAGGAATATAACCTTCTCTTAGTTATTAAATAGCTTAGCTGTGGAATGAGGATATTCTTGGGAACCTGTCTCTGTTAGTTCACTATTTTAACTACACATTCACCATATTTTCCTGTTTAACGTTCCATGAATAATAGTGTCCTTTATTTATTTATTTATTTTTATTTTTATTTATTTATTTTTTTCATTTGTAAAATGATATATAAATATATATGCATATATGTGCATTTGTTTACATAAATGTTATTTGTTATATATATAGATATATATTTTTAATGGTGCCTAGATTACCTAAATATTATGCAGAAATTACAGTGATTCCCATGTTCCCCACCGCCCACACCTATAACAACATCCCACACCACCATTCCTCATCCGTGTGGTACAACACCCGCAAAGGATATACACATCCTGGAGCCTTGCCACTGAGCATAGACCACAGTTCACATCACAGACCACACTCTCTCCCACCCAGTTCTGCATGGTATATTCTCATGGAAAATGGCCTACATCCATCACCGCTTCACCACTCAGGACAACCCCCAAAGTCCCAAAAAAGCCCGAGTATTTCAACTGCCCCTCCTCTCCCTGCCCCATATATGTCCAGTTGCGACCAGCTCCACCTCACTGTTACAATTTCTTCCATTGCTTGAATCACAATATGTCTACAGCAGAACACCACCAAGTCCATTCTAGTCCACAGCTCCTCCCCCACTCCTGAGGGGACTTGGAAGGTGATGTCCACTCCACCTCCAAGTGAGAGAGGGCTTATATTCCATGGATATAGTGGATGGGATTATCTTGCCTGCAGCTGGAGGCCCTCTCCATTCCCTGGAATGGCCGTTGCCCATCGTCGTCTCCTCACCAGGTTACTTGGATGAGTCCATTGAGCTGTAGGGTAGGAGTTGCAGCTCCACTGAGATTCCTGGCAAAGCTGGCACATAAGTGGCCAGAGGATACAGTCTCTGGAAGTACACCTAAAAACTCCTGCATCACATATAGGTTTGAGTAGAAGGGACTGATGGACCATGTGCAGGGATGGCTTGTTTGAGTCCAACTCTGTCACTCTCAGGAACACAGATGCCAATGAAGAGCCCACTAATTAGGCATCAATTTTGGGGGCTATCCCCACTTGTATAGGACCTGGGTGTCACCAGAGCCCTCAGGGGTCCCCCAGTGTGGGGTGATATCCACTTTTGTGTTCTATGAGATCCTACTGAGGTATGCATAAGTATTACCTCTGGGATGACCTCCCAACTCTCTTTGAAGTCTCTTAGCCATGTGAACTCATTTCTCTTTACCTTTTCCCCCTTTTATTCAAGGTCTTTTTCCGATCGTGTTGCCAGTTGGCACTTGGCATTAATTCCTCATTGCCAGGAAGGCTCATCCCTGGGAGTCATGACCCACGTTGGGGGGAAGGCAATGCATTCAAATGCTGAGTTTGGCTTAGAGAGAGGCCACATTTGAGCAACAAGGAGGCTCTCAGGTGGTAACCCTTAGGCACCCCATAACAGTAGGCTAAGTTTCAATTAGAAGAGCAAATACTCATAAGGCTAGTCCTCAATAACAAGAACCCATCAGTGGGCCATCCTCTTTTGCCA
>JAQZBX010087200.1:0-12896 GCA_029593785.1 Cabassous unicinctus
GCTAGGGTGGATGTCAGTTTCTGAGAAAGTTTGTCTGTGAGGGTTGGCCAGCCCTGAGGACATTGCTTCTGCACCACCCACCCACCCCAGGAATTACACTGAATGTATAGCCCCCTAGAACCTGGGGTGTGAGCTGAGAGGTCTGCCAAAGAGCGCCACCTGTTGATCAGACCAGAAAAGTTCATGAAAAGGGAAGAATAATAAATAAATAAAAGATGCAAGCACAGTGTTTTTACTGCTCCACTCCCTAAGACCCTTGGAAACTGGCATGCACTCCATTACTGGGTCCTTTTCCCTGGTTTGAGCAGTTAAACAGTGTGCTACCACTGTTATGTGATCTGAAATAAGTTGGACCAAGAGTCAAAGAACAGTGGTATTACACAGCTACTTAACAATAAAATCTCTAAGTGAGAGAGAAACTGAATATTAGGGTAAATTCAGCATCAAAATCAGATGCCTAGACATAAGCAAAAATTTACAAGCGAAACAAATAAAAAGAAGCTGTGACACAAGCAAAGGAACAAATCATATCTCCAGATGAGACATAGGACATGAAATAGCTCATCAGTGAGGTTCACACAAATCTCCTAAATCAAATCATGTTGTTGAAGAACAACATAGCTAAAGAAATAAAAGACATTAAGAAGACACTAGGTGAGCACAAAGAAAAATTTGAAGCCTTGGATAGGAAAATAATAGAGATTATGGTAATGAAAGACACAATAAGTGAGATTAAAAATACAATAGAGGCACATGACAGCCTATCTGATATCATGGAAGAAAGAATCAGCAACATAGAAGAGAAAAACTGTAATTGAAAAGAGAGAAGAAGACAGAGACAAAAGAGTGAAAAAAAAATATTTGTTATGAGAAATGCACCAACAGATGTGTTATGGGAGTTCCAGAAAGAGACAAGAAAGGAAAAGGGGCAGAAAGGGTATTTGAGGAAACAATGCCTGAAAATTTCCCAACTCTCATGAAAGACATAAATATTTGTGTGCATGAAGCACAGTGTAATCCAATTAGAATAAATCCAAATAGAACTACACAAGACACATAGTATTCAGAATGCCAATGACAAAGATAAAAAGAAAATTCTGAAAGCAACAAGGGGAAAGTGAAACATCACATACAAGGGATGTCCAATAAGACCAAGTACAGATTTCTCTTCAGAATCCATTGAGGCAAAAGACAGTGGTTTAATATAATTAAAGTATTGAAAGAGAAAAACTTCCAGCCAAGAATATTCTATCTGGCAAAACTGTCCTTTAAATACTATGGTGAGTTTAAAATATTCACAGATAAACAGAAACTAAGAAAGTTCTTAAACAAGAATCCAGCTCTGCAGGAAACACTACAGGGAGTTTTGCATCCAGAAAAGTAAAGAGAAGAGAAAGAGGCTTGGGTGAGAGTATAGAAGTGAAGATTATCAGAAAGGGTAATCAAAAAGGTAAAAACATATAAAAAAATAAATATGACATATGAAAGCCAAAGGATAAAATGGCTGAAGTAAGTAATGCATTTGCAGTAATAACATTCCATGTTAGTGGATTAAATTCACCAATCAAGCAGCACAGGCTGACAGAAAGGATTAAAAAAAAACATGAGCCATCCATATGCTCTCTGCAGGAGACTCACCTTAGATCCAAAGATGCAAATACACTGAAAGTGAAAGGATGGAAAAAGACTTCATACAAATAGTAAACAAAAGAAACGAGGAGTAGCTATGCTGCTGTCAGAGAAAACAGACTTCAAATGCAAAAATTGGATAAGAGATGCTGAAGACCATTATATGCTAATAAAAGCGATAATCCATCAAGAAGTAGTAACAGTCATAAATATCTATGCACCTAACCAGGGTGACCCAAAACACATAAGCCAATCTGTGGCAAATAATACTTGGAGACTTCAACATGCCAATCACTTCAATAGATAAACAACTAGGCAGAAGATCAACAAGGAAACGGAGAACTTAAACAATATGATAAACGAGCTGCACTTGAGATATATATATAGAATATCACACCCCAAATCAGCAGGTCAAACACTCTTCTCAAGGGCTCATGGTTCTTTCTCCGAGATATAGACCACATATTGGACCACAACACAGATCTAAATAAATTTAAGAAGATTGAAAGTATAAAGAGATATTGAGCAATATGGCATTGATCTAAGTGGGCACTCACCAGCTCTCTAGCAAAAAAAAGCTGAGAAGGACAAGATCCTGTCTGAGTGAGCTGTTTTGGGAACCCACAGAGCAGGAGGCTTCAGGGCATTGATCTGGAGGGAACTGGACAAAAAGATATAAAAGCCCAAGGAAAAACCTTTGTGCTGGATTTGGTAGGTGTACGCCCAAGAGACTTGAATCTTTGGGCTGTCCATGTGCCTGCTGGGCCCTACCCTTAATGGAGTTCCAACACCTACTCTCTAGTTTATTTGACTCACTCATGAAAACTAATAAAGAGGTGAGGATGGACAACCACCATAACAAGGAACCGAGAGAGTTTCTTGCAAGCAACAAAGTCCAATCCATCAGCCATATGGGGTCGAAGCCCCCTCTCAATTTGAGGTAGAGTGGGCAGCGCCATCCCAGAATCCTCAGGATTGGACTAGAGTGGACTTACTGTTATTCTACTATTAGACTTATTATGATTCTAGCAACAGAAGAAATTTTATCATTGATGCGGAGACAATAGACACTGGAGTTGCTCAAGTAAGGGAAAGGAAAAAAGAGGTGTAATATGGGGGCATTATCAGGACTTGGAATTGTTCTGAATGACATTGCAATGACAGATACAGGCCATTATACATCCTGCCATAACCTACAGAATTGAGTGGGAAAGAGTGTAAACTACAATGTAAACTATAATCCATGCTTAGTGGCAATGCTCCACAATGTGTTCATCAATTGCAATGAAGGAACCACATTAATGAAAAAAGCTGTTGATGTGGGAAAAAGTGGGAGGTGTGGGGAGTGGGGCATATGGGAATCCCTTACATGTTTTTATGTAACATTTTATGTAATCTAAGTATCTTTTAGAAAAAATAGAAAATATATTAAGACAAAACATTAAAAAGTATGTTAATTAAAAAAAGAAAGTATACAAAACACCTTCTCTAATCATAATGGAATGAAGCTGGAAACCAATAATAGACAGGAAAGGGGGAAATTTGCAAATACATGGAAGCTAAACAACATACTCTTAAACAATCAGTGGGTCAAAGAAGAGATTGCAAGAGAAATTAGTAGCTATCTCAAAACAAATGAAAACAAAACACAACTTATAAAAACTTATGGGATACAGTGAAGACACTGCTGAAAGGAAAATTTATAGCCTTAAATGACTACATCAAAAAAGAAGAGCTAAAATCAAAGATCTAATTGAACAACTAGAGAAACTAGAAAAAGAACAGCAAACCAATCCTAAAGTAAGCAGAAAGAAAGAAATAGCAAAGGTTAAAGAAATGCATGAAATTGAGAACAAAAACAGCAAAAAAATATAGAAAATCAACAAAACCAAAAGCTGTTTCTTTGAGAAAATCAATAAAATTGACAAACCCTTAGCAAGACTAACAAAGAAAAAAAGAGAGAAGATGCAAATAAATAAAATCAGAAATGAAAGGGGGAAGTTAACAACTGACCTGACAGAAATGATAAGGATCATAAAAGGATATTTTGAGAAACTTTATGCCAACAAACTAGACAACCTAGATGAAATGGACAAATTCCTATAAACTCACAAACAACCTACATTGACTCTCCAAGAAGTACAAGAACTCAATAAACTAATTACAAGCAAATAGAAAGAATCAGCCATCAAAATTCTTCCAACAAAGAAAAATGAAGGACTAGATGGCTTCACAAGTGAATTCTACCAAACCTCTCATGAAGAATTAACACCAATCCTGTTTAAAATCTTCCAAAAAATTGAAAAGGATCAAAAATTACCCAACACATTTTATGAGGACAAGATCACCCTAAAACCAAAGCCAGATAAAGATAGTACAAGAAAAGAAAATTACAGAATAGTCTCTCTAATGAACATAGATGCTAAAATTCTCAACAAAATACTTGCAAATCAAATCCAACAGCACGTTAAAATACTTATAAATCATGATTAAGTGGGTTTTATTCCTGGTATAAAAGGGTGGTTCAACATAAGAAAACCAATTAACATAAGAGAGCACATTAACAAATCAAAGGGAAAAAACACACAAACATCTAGATTGATTTAGAAAGGCATTAGATGAAATCCAGCATCTTTTCTTGATAAAAATATTGTGCAAGATAATAGAAGAAAAGTTCTTCATCATAATAAAGGGCATTTATGAAAATTCCACAACTAATATTGTACTAAGTGGAGATCAGGAAAAAGACAAGGATCCCCACTGTCACCACTGTTATTCAGCATTGTGCTAGAATTTCTAGCTAGAGCAACTAAGCAAGAAAAAGAAATAAAAGGCATCCAAATCGGTAAAGAAGAAGTAAAACTCTCATTATTTGCAGGTGACATGATCCCATATGTAGAAAATCCTGGAATATCTACAACAAAGCTATTAGAATTTATAAATGAGTTAAGCAAAGTGGCAGGATATAAGATCAACATGCAAAAATCAATAGCATTTCAAAACACTAGTAATGAGCAAGCCGAGAAGAAAATCAAGAAAACTTTCCACTGGCAATAGCAACAAAAAGACTCAAATATCTAGGAATTAATATATATAAAGATATATAGGACCTGTATTCAGAAAACTACAAAGCATTGCTAAAAATACAAAGAAGATCTAAACAAAAGAAGAGGCATTCTGTATTCACGGATTGGAAGACTAAACATCATCAATATGTCAATTTTACCCATATTGATTTTTAGATTCAGTGCAATACCAATCAAAATGACAACAGCCTACTTTAAAGAAATAGAAAAGTAAATTATCAAATCTATTTGGGTGTGAAATTGTCCAAAATAATCCAAAAATTCTAAAAAAGAAGGGTGAAGTTGCTAGACTCACACTTCCTGATCTTGAAGTTTGTTATAAAGCTACAGTGGTAAAAACAGCATGGTATTGTCATAAAGATAGCCATATTGATCAATGAAATTGAATTGAAAGTTCAGCAATAGACTCTGACTTCTAATATCAACTTATTTTTTTAATTTTAATTCCTCCCTCTCTGCAAGATGGCTCTCATTTCTGTCTGCTCATTGTCTGCTCATCTTCTTTAGGAGGCACTGGGAACTGAACGTGGGACCTCCACTGTAGGAGGTAAGTGTCCAACTGCTTGAGCCACTTCCACTTCCTGCTGGTTGTGTCATCTGTTGGTTGTGTTGTCTGCTGGTTGCAGTGTATGCTGGTTATGGTATCTGTGGCTTCTGCTGGTTGTGCCGTCTGCTGGTTGATGTGGTTGCGGTGTCTGCTGGTTGTGGCATCTGCTTGTTGCAGCATCTGCTATTTGTGGTGATTACGGCATCTGCTGTGCGGCTGTTGCAGCATCTGTTCATTGTGGCATCTGCTGTTTGTGGCTGTTGCAGCATCTGTTAGTTGGAGCATCTGCTCATTGTGTCAGTTGCGGCATCTCTTCATTGCAGCATCTGCTTGTTGTGGCAATTGTGGCATCTGCTCATTATGGCATCTGCTTGCTGTGTTGTCTGCCCATTGCAGCACCTGCTCATCTTCTTTAGGAGGGACTGGGAGCCAACCCAAGACCTCCCATGTGGGAGGCAAGCAACCAATTGCTTGAGCCACATCCACAACCCGAGGTCAACTGATTTTTCATAAGACTACCAAGTTCACTTTTCTGGGACAGAAAATGGTGCTGGGATATCCATAACCAAAAGAATAAAAAATGACCCCTATCTCACTCTCTATCCAACTCAAAATGGATCAAAAACCTAACCATAAAAGCCAGGACCATAAAACTCCTCGAAAATGACATAGGGAAACATCTACAAGAACTTGTAGTAGGTGGGTGTCTCTTAAACCTTACACCTAAAGCTCGAACAACAAAAGGAAAAATAGATAAATGGGACCTCCTCAAAGTTAAATGCTTCTGCACTCAAAGAAATTTATGAAGAGGGTAAAAAGACAGCATACTCAATGGTAGAAAATACATGGAAATCACACATCTGACAGGGGTCTAATACCCATCATATATAAAGAGATCCTACAGCTCAACAATAAAAAAGACAAATGACCAAGAAAAAAAAATGGGCAAATGATCTAAGCAGATATTTTTCTAAAGAAGAAATACAAATGGTCGAAAAACACATGAAAAAATGTTCAACATCACTGACTATTAGGTAAAGGCAAATCAAAGCTTCAATGTGATATCATTTCACAAACAGTAGAATGACGACTATTAACAAAACAGAAAAGTCTAGGTTTTGGAAAGGATGTGGAGAGAGAGGAATGCTTATTCACTGTTGGTGGGAATGTACAATGGTACAGCCACTGTGGAGGTCCATTTGGTGTTTCCCAAAGAAGTTAGATATAGATCAACCATGTTACCTGGCAATACCTCTACAAGGTATATACCCAGAAGAACTGAGAGCAGTTACATAAACAGATATCTGCACACTGATGATCATAGCCACATCATTCATAACTGCCAAAAGATGGAAACAACCCGGGTGTCCATAAACTGATGAATGGATAAACAAACTGTGGCATATGTACATGAAAGAATATTATCCAGCTGTAAGAATAAATGAAGTTGAGAAGCATATGACACCATGGATGAACCTAGAGGAAATTATGTTGAGTGAAGAAAGCCAGGCACAAAAGGACAAATATTGAATGATTTTGATATTATGACCAAAATATAATGAGCAAACTCATGGAATTAATAGCTAGAATATAAATCATTAAAGAATAGAATGTGGTTAACAAACATAAAGCTGAGATTGAATCTGTGCAGAATTAGTAAAATGTTATTTGTAAATAAATAGAAATTATGAAAGCACATCATTGGATTTGTAATTAGTAGCACTTACCTGTGGGTATCATAGTGGATTTTTTGGGTTGTTGACGTTTTTCTTTGAGTAATGAAAATGTTCTAATATTGATGTAATGAATGTGAAACTCAGTGATTATACCAAAAGCCATGGATTGTACACTTTAGATAATTACCTGGTTTATGAACAAAAAATAATAAGTTCATTTGGGGGAAAATGCACAAAATGTAAGATACAAACTATAGATAGTATTAACACTGTGACAATGCTTTTATATTATTTGTAACAAATCAATTACAAAATGAAATGTATTTGTGGTTGGGTGATATATGGGAGCCCTATATGATATATGCAACATTTATTTTTATGAGACATTCATGTAAATGCATTTGGGTAAAAATTTTAATTTTCAAAATTAAATAATAATATTAAATAATAATGATAATACATAAGTTAAATTTTACATAATCCTTCACAATTTAATGCCCAATCAAACCCATAGCATATTAAAAGAATTATGCACAACAACCAACTGGTTTCTATTCCTGGTGTGCAGGAGTGGTTCAGCACAACAAAATCAATCAGCATAATATGCCACATTAACAAATCAAAGGAAAAAAAAAAAACATGATCAGCTCATTTGAGAAAATTCAGCATCCTTTCTTGATAAAAACAATGTGCAAGATAGGAATAGATGTAAAGTTCCTCAACATGAGAAAGGGAACATATGAAGAACTGACATCCAACATCATACTCAAAGGGGAAAGATTGAAGACTTTCCCTCTAAGATCAGGAATAAAACAAGGATTCCTACTGTCACCACTGTTATTCAACACTGTACTAGAAGTTCTAGGTAGGGCAATTAGCCAGATAAATAGCATGTAATATCAACACACAAAATCAAATTCTAAAAATAGTAGTGTTTCTATACACTAGTAATGAACAATCTGAGGAGGAAATTAAGAAAAGGATTTCATTTACAATAGCAACAATCTGACTCAAATTTCTATGCATTAATTTATCCAGGGAAGCAAAGAATTTGCATCCAGAAAACTACATAACACTGGAAAAAGAAATCAAAGAAGACAAAAACAATTGAAAGGACATTCCATGTTCATGGATTGGAAGACTAAATACTGTTAAGATATGAATTCTACCAGAACTGATTTACAGATTCAGTGAAATCCCAAACAAAATTCCAATAGCTTACTTTATAGAAATAGAAAAGTGAACTAACAAATTTATTCAGAAGGGAAAGACACTCTGAATAGCACAAAACTTCCTAAAAAAGAAGAGTGAAGTTGTAGGATTCACGTTTCCTTAACTTGAAATGTATTACAAAGCTACAGTGGTCAAAAAAGCACGTTTTGGCATAACAATAGACACATTGATCAATGGAATTGAATTGTAAGTTCAGAAATAGAACTTTCAATTCCATTCCATTCACCTCTACAATCAACTGATTTTTGATAAGTCTACCAAATCCACTTGACTGGGACAGAACAGTCTCTTCAACAAATGGTGTTGGGAGAACTGGATATCCATAACCAAAAGAATGAAAGAAGATCCCTATCTCACACTTTATGCAAGCATCAACTCAAAATGGATCAAAGACCTAAATATAAAAGCCAGGACCATAAAACTCCTAGAAGATAATGTAGAAAAATTTCTTCAGGATCTTGTGGTAGGTGGGGGTCTCTTAAAGCTTACACACAAAGCATGAGCAATGAAAGAAAAAAATAGATAAATGGGTTATACTCAAAATTAAACACTTTGGCATATCAAAGGACTTTGTGAAGAAGGAAAAAAAAAACAGCCTACTCAATGGGAGAAAATATTTGGAAATCACAAATCTGGCAACTTTTTAATGTCTGTGATATATAAAAAGATCCTACAACTCAACAATAAAAAGACAAGTGACCATATTAAAAAATGATCAAAAGACTTGAATTAGACATTTGTCCAAAGAAGAAATACAAAATGGCAAAAAAAAAAAAAACAGGAAAAAACGTTCAATATCACTGGCTATTAGGGAAATGCAAATCAAAGCTACAATGAGATAACATTTCACATCTATTAGAATGGCCACTGTTAAACAGAAATCTACAAGTGTTGGAGAGGATATGGAGAGATACGAACACAAATTCACTGTTGGTGGGAATGTACAGCTGTTGTGAAAGTCTGTTAGGCAGTTCCTGAGGAAGTTAGAAAAAGTTCTGCCGTGTCATCTGCCAATACCACAACTAGGTATATACCCAAAGAACTGAGAGCAGGAACACTAACAGACATTCACCCTGATTTCATAGTGGCATTATTCACAATTGCCAAAAGATGGTAAGAACCCAGGTTTCCATAAACTGATGAATGGATAAACAAACTGTGGTACATACAAACTATGGAATATTATTCAGCTTTAAGAAGAAATGAAGTCATGAAACATATGGCAACTTGGATGAATCTGGAGGACATTATGTTGGGTTAAGCAAACCAAGCACAAAAGGATAAATATTGTATGATTTTACTATTATGAACTGAATAAAATGGGCAAACCCATGGAGTTAATAGCTACAATATAAGTCACCACAAAATAGAGGGAGGTTAGAGAATGGAAAACCGGGGTTTAATCTGTGAAAAATTTTAACATAAAATAAAATAAACAAAATAAAATAAATTAAATGTAAAACTTATTTTTATATAATTCTTCACAATTTTTCAAGTACTTTCAATATTTTATATTCTAAACCAGGAAAGCCAATTAATATTATATGGGCAAGATAATTGAGGCTCAGAAATATATATTGAAGTATTTAGAAATTCTATTACAATATACATGTTATAAAATAAGAGGCTATACTCCCAAAGGGAGATAAAATAACATGATTTGTATGTGTGTGGGGGGGTACTTTATGAAAAAATGATTTTTTTTCTCTACTACCAGTACCTTCCTTCAATTTACATTAACATATACTTACATTATACTATCAAAAGGAACTGGGTGCTTCAATGGGAAAAAATGATCTCTCCCATGGAATTCTGAAACAAATAGAGGGGCAAATTTTTAGAATGGAATATTGGAAATTTAATTGTATATCCTTATTTTTTATAGATAGATAAAAGATATAGATACATTACAACCTTAATCTGAAAGTGAGTGAAACCGAGTTAAGCAGATTCCAACTATTCCTAAATGACATATATCCTTAGTCAGCAGGAAACAAATGACGGCTTTGCAAATGAAATATTTGATGCTACTCAATTGATTGTCATGTAAATATCAGGAAAAATAATCTTAGAATAGGCAATTGTAGTTCCAATCCCCTCACTCCATACACAAAATTGGTTATTATTCAACACTAACACTTGGAGAAATCAAGATTTAGCAGATATTCATCTTGAGTAAATTGCATATATTTTAAAATTCCTTTTGTGTGGTCTTGGAGTTTGCGAATTGGAAATTGGTCCAAGGGTAGGAAAATAAATTGTTGGCCCTGTTTGGACCGGCCACAGCTACATTTTCATTGTGATTATGTTTGTTATTTAAGACACCCAAACACCAGTACTAATATTTCAAGTGTGGTTTTGTGCATGAGTGCATACTGATTACATTGATCCCAGCTTTGAGGTTAATTTTCCATTGTCCTTGGTCAAATGTGGCTTGTAGCCAAATTCTAAATCCCAGTATCATGGACATCTAGGAATTATATAGCCATGCCACCAAACCCTAACAGGATATAGAATGCATGCTAAAAATGCCCTGGTGGTTGTCTACCCTCCCCTCCAAAAGCACTACTTCTAGTCTTTATCAATTAAATAAGACGTTTTTCTCAATATAAGCAATAAATACCACTCTCCTTACAGCGTTTTTTCTATTAGTCTTAGATATATCTTATGAAGTCTTAGAATTCATATCTTCTCCCTTTGCATTCTTACAGTATTTCAATGTTCTGCTTTTTTCTATAATATCTTAATGAGTCCAATCTTTTCAGAATGGATAATTCTAGTCCTTTCAACTACACTTCATGCATATAGCTAAATTCCATCATCATTATGTCCACTTCTTAATTTATAAATACTGAGAAATCCCATTGAATAAATAGCAAAAAGGCACAGTTTTCTTATATCTGTTGTTTTGAAATATTTGTTGTACCACTTCCTATAGTGTGAATTTGGACAGTTTCTTTAATTATTCTGGGCCATTTATAAAATGAAAAATATAAATAAGAATATTTAACTAAATAAAATTATATGTTGTCTAGAAATAATATTTTCAAGGTATCTTGAAGGAATTAGGAATTTACTAAATAGAAATCATTACTTCAGAGAGAAAGAAATGTTATATTTATTAAAACATTTACAATATTCCCTGCTGTGTTAGTCCATTCTCACTATTGCTTCATTTAAAAGCACTGCCATTTTCTTTGCATTCTTATGTAGTTCTGTTTGTTGTTTTGGTTGTATTTGGATTATTTAGTGCTTTATATTTATTCTTATTAACTGATTTATTAATGTACTTATTTAATTAATTAATTTTAATTTTTTTTAGATTTGGCCCATCATTTCACACTGTATTTATCTCTTTTTATATTTTCATTCCATACTTCAAGGATCTGCCTTCTAAATATTTACAAATATCACCTTCTGTGTTCAGTCAATACCATGAACAAATATTGATTCTTATATTTACCTTAGTTTCTTAATTGACTAAATTATCCCCAATATTAAAATGGAGTTATATATGAAAACACATGCATGGATCTGATTTCTATTTAACCATTTCTTCTACCTCTTTGGGGGTTTCTAACATCAAAACATATATATGTTTCCCAAATATTACCTGTAATAATGAATTTATAGACATATATGATCACCCACAAATGGAACATAGGCTTGTTTACATTAAATTATTATTTTGTACTATTATAACTTTTAATACGGCAAGTTTTCCTTGTGGAATATCATATAGAGAGACAAGAACATCTGTGACAATTCTCTAAAATTGAGAAAAGGCAATTACAAGAATTGCCACACTTTTGATAGGTAGAATTGGGGCCTTACTTCCCCCAGGCTTCTAATTTAGTTGTTTTAATGATCTGAAATGATTGAACTGAACTTCAGTGTTCACAAGATCATTGGGGATTCCATTCTTCAAAGGACCTGGGAAAAATATAAACACAACATCAGGAAACATAAGAGAAAAGAGCCAAGGCTTCGTTTCAACACTAGGTAGGTGCCATGTTTACATGTCATATAACAAAGAGATTATAAATGCTTTCTATGGTTTAAAACAGCAACTTTCAATATATGCTGTGAAAAGAAAATGAAAAAAAACCACAAACATCTGCTTCAAATCCATTCTAATTATTTTATGAAATAGAATTAGTCTGTTTTGCCAAAATTAACTTGCTCTCTTGAAATAATTTATAGCTGTATTCCTTATTTTCCTCAGGTAGTTGTATTAAATGCTTCATTTCTACTACTTAAATAAATTCTAAAAATAATAACTTTAAGAAAATATTTTAATCTACAAACCTGGCTATTATAAACTGTTGACTTTTGTTAAAACTGAGGAAATGAGTCAGGATTTGTTGAGCTCCACTACCAGAATTAATTTTTAGATTCAGAGATTATTTTATCCCTGATTTCTCAGCAAATGAAAAAGACAGTCCAGACAAAAATTAGTATTTATTAAATAAAAAGAAAAACAAATATAAAAACAGTGAAACAAGAAGAAACTGATCGTCAGAGTGACACATTGGTTTGCTAAAAACCAAAGACCAATCAAAGCAAGGCAAACTAAAGAAAACCAAACCAAAAGAGACAAAGTACACACAAAACACACATATACACACAGTTTAGTCAAAATAACATTTGCCAGATATGTGAAAAGATGATCCATTCTTCATTTTCTTTATTTATTTACTTCGATTAGACAATTAATATTTGGAG
>JAQZBX010087201.1:0-12905 GCA_029593785.1 Cabassous unicinctus
GTGAGGTCCTGCTGCATCAGCCCACCGCGCCGCGCAGGCAGGCCTGCTCTCACAAGGAGGCCCCGGGAAGCGAACCCGGGGCCTCCCGCATGGTAAACGGGGGCTCTATCGATTGAGCCACACCCGCTTCCTGCTGTGAGGTCTTACTGCATCAGCCTACCACGCCACACGGGCTGGCCGGCCTGCCCTCACAAGGAGGCCCCGGGAAGCGAACCCGGGGCCTCCCATATGGTAAACGGGAGCTCTATCCATTGAGCCACACCCGCTTCCCCAATAGCCTAATTTTTAAAATGGGCAACAGTTCAAGTGCAAGGAGGCAACAAGAAGTACCATGCTCTGAGGCTGGATGTGGGGAACGTCTCCTGGGGTTCTGAGTGTGGTATTCACAAACATCATCGATGTTTTCTACAATGCATCCAATAATGAGCTGGTCTGCACCAAGACCCTGGTGAAGAACTGTATTGTGCTCATTGACAGCACACCATACCCGCAGTGGTATGAGTCCCACTATGCTCTGCCCCTGGGCCACAAGAAGGGGGCCAAGCTGACTCCTGAGGAGGAAGAGATTTTAAACAAAAAGAATCAAAGAAAATTCAGAAGAAATATGATGAAAGGAAAAAGAATGCCAAGATCAGCAGTCTTCTGGAGGAGCAGTTCCAGCAGGGAAAACTTCTTACAAGCATTGCTTCAAGGCCAGGCCAGTGTGCCCTAGCAGATGGCTATATGTTAGAGGGCAAGGAGCTAGAGTTCTATCTGAGGAAAATCAAGGCCCAAAAAGGCAAATAATTCCTTCCTCCCATCCTACCTCATGTAATAAAGGTGTTTATTGTTCTGTGGGGAAAAAATGGGCAAAAAATTTGACTAGACATTTCTCCAAAGAAGATATACAAATGGCCAATAAGCACATGAAAAGATGCTCAATATCATTAGTCATTAGGGAAATACAAACCAAAACTATAACAAGAGACCACTTTATACCAGCTAGGATGGCTATTACTTTTAAAAAAATAAAATAACATAGAATAACAAGAGTTGGTGAGGATGTGGAGAAACCAGAACCCTTGTGCATTGCTGGTAGGAATGTAAAATGGTTAAAGCTGCTGTGGAAAAGTTTGGTGGTTCTTCAAAAAGTTAAACATAGAATTGCCATATGACTCAGCAATTCCACTCCTAGACATGTACCCAAAAAAAGTGAAAACAGGGACTCAAACAGATACTTTTATGTATGTTATTCAAAATAGGCAAAAGGTTGAAAGAATCCAAGTGTTCATCAACAGATAAAGGGACAATATGTGGTATATAGATACATAGAATATTATTCAGCCATAAAAAGGAATGAAATTCTTAAACTTGCTATAGGATGTGTATTAGTCAGCCAAAGGGGTGCTAATGTGAAATACTAAAAATGGGTTGGTCTTTATAAAGGGTATTTATTTGGGGTAGAAGTCCACAGTTACTAGGCCATAAAGCATAAGTTTCTTCCCTCACCAAAGTCCATTGTCACGTGTTGGAGCAAGACAGCTGCCGACATTTGCCTAGGGTTCAGGCTTCTTGGGTTCCTCTCTTCCTGGGGCTGTGTTTCTCTCCGGGCTTAGCTCCTGTTTCCTCCACAAGGTCAGCTGTAGGTGATCAGGCGAATGGCTCACTTCTCTTCTCCTGGGACCTTCTTTCCAACATCAAAGCTGCTTCTCAAAGACTTCTTCTCCAAACTGTTCTTGCCATGCCTTTTATATTTGATTCCCCACCCACCAAGGGGTGGGGCTCAACACCCTAATCATAACCTAATCATGCCCAGATTAACAGATCAGTTTACAAGCATGATCCAATTATATTTTTGGAATTCATAATTACTTAAATTGGCCAACGGTTACAGGATGGATGAAACTTGAAAACATTATGCTAAAAAAAAACAAGCCAGACATAAAAGGACAAATAGTGTATGATTCCACTCATATGAAATATCTAAAAGAGGCAAATTCATAGAGACAGAAAGTAGATTAGAGGCTGCGAGGGGTGGGGGAGAGGTGAATGGGAGTTATTGCTAAATGGGTACAGGATTTCTGTTCAAGACGACAAAAAAATTTTGGTAACATGCTGATAATGGTTGCACAACACTGTAAATGTAATTAATGCCACTGAAGCGTACACTAAAAATGGTTAAGTTACTTTATATATATATATATATAATATATATATATATTATAGATAGATATAGATAGATATACCCACAGTAAATTTTAAAGAAAAATTGCAAAATCTCAGGTCCCATCCCAGTCCTACTGAATCAGAATCTGTAAATTAACAGGATTCTCCAGATGGTTCATATGTACATTGAAGTTTGAGAAACACTTGAATTAAAGTGCAAGTGGAAGAAATGGAAGAAAGACAATTCCTAAATTGTAAAAGGACAAAATGAGTTTATATTATAAGTATGTTTGATGGTGGAACATGATCAAGAGTCTGATGGTTTCTATTGTTTTTGCCTTTACAAGTTTTCATTCCTTTAACAACAATAATTCTGTAAGTTTCATTCATTCATTCATTCATTATGAAAAGAGTTAATGCCTGCCTACAATGTAACAGGCACTGTTTTAGTTTGCTGCAGTCACCTACATTAGGGTTTACTTTTGCCATGGCAAGCTATTCCTTTCTTAATTTCAGAAATCTTGACTTTTAAAAGATTTGTTCAAACCAAATCAACTAAATTACTTTGAAAGGCAGTAATTTCAATGACATTATGCTACCAATCACCCATAAATAATTTTTCCTTTAAAACAGCAAACCATATTGGGGCTAAAGTGTGTCAGTCTTAAAACATAAAATCTTAGTTGGAAGATACTGATGGATCTGAAACAAGACCACTTAAAAGCATTAAGTATAAATTCAGTATATATTAAGCACCTAGTAAATGCTTGGCCTTCTCCTAGGCATTTCAGAAAAAAACAAGCATGAGATAGTCCCTATAATATGGTATATGTAGGGCTGGCATTATAGAAGTGAGAACTGTGCACCTGCACAGCCCTAGTGCTTAGAAGGACCCTGCACTTGGTTAATGCTCTGCTGTCGCTGTCTTGAAATCCACAATAACTTTATCTTTGAACTTGTAAGTGAAGTGCAATTCCGTCAACTTTTTAAGTGAACTCTGATGGGAAAATGGACCTCCCTGTGAGAAGAATATGCAGAAGAAATGGCCCTTTCCTGCTTTTTGAACAGGAGTCTTGCATTTTCATTTTGCACTGGACCTGGCAAATTATGTAGGCAGGCCTGATGTTAATGTAACAGAACAATGTGTTAGGTACTGTGATAGAACAGAAGGCGTGATTAGCTATGCAAGAGTAAGTGATGACTCAGGAAAACTGGAATGAAAGCTGGGTTTTGAAGGACAAAAAAAAAGTTTGCCAGGTAACAAGGCACTCCAGAGAGAGAAGTTAGGTAAGGAGGGGCATTCTTACATAAATCTGTGGACAATATACTGGCTTGTTGTTGTTTTTAACCTGTTGTAGTGGGCACAAATCTGGAAAAGCACATTCGTGGATAAGAAATGTATATAGATGAACAAATATTCCTTTGGTTTAAATTTTTACCTGGGTTTGGGCCTGTTCCCCGGACCAGGGAAGGGGTTGGAGAGCTTTCGAACCTGTCGGAAATCAAAGTTTCAACCTTCTCTGCGGCCTGGGAAATCAGCTGCGTGAATGGGGTTTCCTCCCTGAATTGGCTCCAGTCATTTTGCCCACAGAGTTTTTCTATTTCTTTCAGCAGGTGCGTGCCGCATAGCTTCTTGGCCTTGTTGATGTCGCCCAGTTCAAAAGAGAACCGAAGCAGGAGCCACAGAAGAGAAAAGCAGAGGAGCCGCGGCATCGCTGGGCCCCTAACCGCCCGCCCGCGCCCCTTTCTGTCTTCTGAGCGCTTGCAGACCTCGCGAGAACAGCGAGGCGACGGCCCGGCCTTGGCTTCCTTCTCTCCTGTCCTCTCAGGCGGCTGAGAGTAGTGGTCTCTGGTTCTTAAAATGGAAGCCAGAAGTGCCCCGGCGTTTGACTCATTTTTCTTGCCTTCCTAGGGGGAGACTCATAAAACGAAAAGTGGGAATGTGAGACCTGTGTTAATTGATAACATAGCCATAAAAAATGTTGCTCCCACTATCTGGAATACATTTCCCGCCCTTTTTGCTTGGTTGGTAATGTGGCGTCGGTTTCTCCGAGAAGCCTCCTCTCACCTCCTCATGATGTTCATCGAGGTTAGGTCTGTTTACATTTATTTCTGCGCTTGTTTCATTTCTTCCCTCAAACCCCCAAGCTTCATTAAGGGCCTATGTCTGTTCTTCCCACTGTGTCCCTTGTGCCTGACAAGTAGTTGGCCATCAATATGTGTAGACTCAACGTTGAAACATGTCCAGGCTAAATAAAGTATGTGTACGTACATTTCAAAGTCAGACTCAAAGCTTCTTCAGAAAAGTCCTGCCAGTTCCACAAATAGGAATCTAGCCTCAATCTCCAGACAAACAGGTAGGAATGCTGTCTTGAGGTACCTGGGATGAAAATCTGATTCTTCCGATTATAAATTACAGAGCATTGCCTATTGCCAAATTTTAACTAGTTTGGGACAGGGAACCCTAGAGGGTTGGTCTTTCAAGAATAGCAGCATGAGTGTGTAACACAGGAGATCAAGCCCAGGGAGGCTGACCGAATGTTTCGCTATTCCAAAGAAACCACACGAGAGGCCAGCAGGTGTTAGATGTGCCTTTAAAACTTACGGGAACCGATGGTGGCCAATCAGGAGGTACCGGGCTGCCTGTGGGGGGTATGGGATAATAAAGTCATTACAGCGGAGAGGAACAGGTTAGTGCAGGGAACAGCCTCGTATTTGAGAAGTTACAGTTTAAAGCTTTACATGGGCGCCCATTTTCGGGAATATGTTTACCACCCTGTTAGCTCTGTGTTTAAGGATGGGGTTACTGGCCAGTTCTACCGGCTCCTGCCCTCTATTTGGCAAATAAGAAGGAGGAGGGGGAAAGGGTATTCATTAACCCCTCAAACTGAAATTTTCCATTGGATAATTTTGCTAGGTTAGGAGGGAGATGGCAGGGGAGTGCAGGGCACTCTTACAGGTCGCGTTGTCATTTTAATTTAAGTTTTGTTTTATTATAAATAAAATAATATTTTATTTTAAATAAAGTGTGTTGGCTTGGAAGGATCTATTGCCAGTCACAAGAGTAATAAGGGACACTATCAGGATTAATCAACTTTAGGATGCCAAAGCTGGGGAGTGAGGCCAACTTGTCAGAGATATACTTCACCACTTCCTTTTACAATATTATTTTTCTCCCTCTTATCTCTATGTCTTTTTCCCTTTTTCACCCCCAAGCTTTGCCCTGCTTCCCAGTGACATCCATGAATGCTGTTAAATTACTGGATATCAGATTTTTTTTTAAAGGTCTATATTATGTAGTTTAGCACAATTTCATCGACTTCCTTGAAAAACAAGTAATGTCCAAACTGTAATGGCCCATCAGTTCTATTCAGAAGCAATCAGGTAAACCTTGTGAGAAAAGAAAAACTCATCATACTTAAAGGAAGATTTTTAAAAACCTCTCAAGCAATATCTGTCAGAACTCAGCAAATTTTATTTAGGCTCCCATTCTCTTTTCATTCTGTATACTCTCACACACTTTATATTTCTCCATACCACTTATTACAATTGACATACTATATATTTTCCTTCCCTGTATGTTTAAATTCTGACTCCTACCAGAATGTAAGCTCCATGCTGGATTTTTGTCTGTTGTATTTATTCTGATAGCCTCTTTACTTTGAATAGTGTCTGCACATAGTAGGTTCTCAATTATAAGTTAATATTAATAATTATAATTAATAATAAATTAAAATGACGGTGTTAATGACATCAACAATCATAATATTTAGTGAGTGGATGAATAAATGAATAAACTCCCTGAGAATTGACTGTTTCTTCGTTTATACACTGACTCACATTCCTATCATAATTATAGTACTTTTGGCAGTGTGGTGAATTTTTATTTTAAATCATGTAATTTTCTCTTCTCTACTAAGCCCAAAGCTCATTAACGAGTGGAACCGGGAAGCAGGTGTGGCTCAATGGATAGAGCTCCTGTTTACCATGTGGGGGGCCCCCGGTTCGCTTCCCCGGACCTCCTTGTGAGAGCAGGCCCGCCCCTGGGGCGCGGTGGGCTGATGCAGCGGGACCTCACAGCAAGGGGGAGATAAGCAGACACGGAGGAGATGCACAGCAAATGGACACAGTAAAACACAAGCAGCAAGGGGGGGATAAATAAATAAATAAATAAAATCTAAAAAAAAAGAGTGGAACCATTCTTGGTTCATATTACTATCCAGTGCCTAGGATAGTACCAGCTAAATTGACCCTTAATAAATGTTTACAGAATGAACATATTATTAACTACTATTACTACTACTTATGCTTATTATTAACCAGACTCTATGAATTTATTGAATTGAATGAATTATTATTTAAATGACTTTTTCTAATTAATCAATTACTATTATTTTACTAAATGAATTCCTAACTTATTTATCAGTATCCTGTCCTGGTTACCTTATGCCAGAACATTCTCATAAAATGGGAGCTGTGCAATAAACTACATTTGAGTATTAATAAATGATAATTTCACTTATGCAAGATAGAATCTATTGTTATGAATTATACTAATGTTATATTAGTATAATGTTTATACTCAAGTTATTTTAGTATTCCATGTTTTCTTTATATGAGTATTAGGATTCCCATGGTTTAATCCCCTAGATTTTTAGTTTAGCAATATTAATTGTGGGTACAAAAATTAATTATAACGACTTGATAATAATACAAATAATACCTTTTTTACTTTCTTGTTTCAGTGCTATTTATTGTCTGTCTTCCCCACTATGTTGATCTTGTTAGCATTTTATCTTTGGTTCTTGTCACAGAGTATATATTCAAAAATATATTTTGAAAGAATGATAACACTTATTTTTTGAGTGATTTTTATCTCAGGCATTGTACATGTTTTATCCCATTTAATCCTTGTAGCAATCATATGAAGTAGCACTCTTTAATTATCCCCATTTTATAGATAAGGGAGCTCAGACTTAGAGAGATTAAGAAACTTGCCCAAAAAGGCAGAGCTAGTTGGAGGCAGAAACCTGATTAGAAAAGGGCAGTCTGTCTCCAGAGACCAAACTCTTAACCTATATGATCATAATATTTTAAAAATATTACATAAACAAAGACAGTGGTACATGATATCATAATATAAAAGCATCTTTTGAGACCAAAGCCCTAAAGTAAAGGAAGCAATAATGTGGACTATTAAAAAATATGCATAAGCACACAAAAACAAAAAATCTAAGGTACTGGCCTCAGAATGGGTTTCAAAATTTACACCACTAGTAGTAAAGGAATTTATAGGCTGATTCCAGCTACAAGGCTAGATAGCTGTGTAAACTTGTAGAAATCATATACTTCAGTTTACTGATTTGTATCATGAATATAAGAACATGTGGTATAGGTTAAAGATAGATAATAATAGTACTTTCTGATAAATCTGTTACAAGTATTAAAGATAATACATGAAAAGCCCAGTGCCTGATACATAAATGCACAATAAATTTTAGCTGTTATATTATTGCCATCTCTATTTTTTGGAATGTGAGAAACGAAATAATAGAATGTACTTTGAAGTAAATGTTTTACTCTTTTATATATCATCTAAATAGCTCTCTGTTAATTTGGCAAGAGTTTGAGTAAATGCATTTAAAATCATCTTTCATCTTTTTATTTCTGGTACATAAAGAATCATATGCTATCAATATAGCCATGGCCCACTCTTAGGAGATTTCCTATTAATTCATTTGAAAAAAAAGTTTCTTTGGTGTTTAGGAAATCTGAATGAAATAAGTGAAATATTTCCAAGTACAAGAAGCTTAGGCTTTTCTAATTATGTTGAAAGTTATTCTAATTATTTATTCTTTTCATTCTAATTATGTTGAAAACATAACTGAATAAACCCATTACTGTTTAAATGTTGGAATGAATTGTGGAGAGATTCAATAAAATAATTTAGTGAAAGGCGAGATTGGTATGGGCTGCAATGGTGTTGGAAGGCTTCATCTAGAGACAGGACTTAACTTGATGGACAAGTAGGTAATAGAGAGACACAACTGGCATTTCAGGAAGAAGACATGGCATGAGAAAAGGCATGGAGGCAAGTGAGCAAGATATATTCTATGGAAGGCAACCTAGCTAATAGTTGTGTTAGAGATTAGTAGGAGATGAACTATGGCCAGAGAGTAAAGGGAACTTTAAAATTCAGACGAAGACAATTGGATTCTATCCTATTTATCCTATGGGGAAGTAAAGGTTATAAAATAATGTGGATAAGGTATGAATAAGGTATGTGCAAGGTGCAATTGAAACTTAAGGTAAGTAACTTGACTTTAATGTATACAGAAAGAAGGGTTGAAAGTGAATTAATCAGCTAGAATTCCATATCATTAACTACATGAGTTGGTAAGAGCCAAGAATAAAATGGAAGGAGTGGGAATAAACAAAAGGGAACAGATATAAATGATTTTTAAAGGAAGCCTCATAGGTTTTCTTGACCAATTGCATGTAAGCTGGAAGTGAAGAAGAAAGAAGAATCTTTAAAGACTAGGGCTTTGAGTTGTAAAGAATGAAAATGCTGATGACATTGAGGGAAATTGTCAGGGGCATTTGATCCCAGGCTAAAGTTTTAGACCTGATGAATTTGGGATGATTGAAATATTCGAGAGGAATTACTAATAAAGCAAATAGAAATATGGAGCTAGAAATATGCCGAGATATCAGGCCTGGAGGTCCAGATTTGGAAGTCAACAGTTGAGTTTTGAATTAAAGCCATGAACATTTAACTCTGATGGAGAGATTTTACGGTTTCAAGGTAGAAAAGAAGAAGAAATTTCATTAGGAAGAAGAGAGAAAAGAGCTGAAGAAGAAGAAGAAAAGAAGATAGAGAGGATGTGAATAGAATGATTTCATATCAGAAAAGCAAAAGCGGAAAAGAATTTCAGAAAAGAAAGGATCTTCGATGGAGTCGATTATCAGGGAGAAGTCAAAGAGAAGACAGCAAAGAGTAGCCACTGAATTTGGGCATTGGAAGCCAGTATGGAATCTCACAGGTAGAGAAGCCAGTTTATACCGGATCCCATATGAAATGAGAGGTGAAGAACTAGAAGCCGTTCAGTTTGTTTGGCAGAGAAAGGCTTGATGCTGAGAGAGTTTTCTTTGTTTATGAAAAAAAATCTTAGAAACTAGAAGAATCCCATGAAAAAAGAAAGGTTGATAATGTAAGGGTTCAGTGCATATAGCAGGGTAATTAATTGAGATATTACTTTTTCTTCCTAATCTTTACATTCTGCCTCCCATTCCATCCCTCTACAAATTTCAACCCAAGGAGCCAGCACCTTAGAATTTCCTCACCTGAGAGACTTTCGTAGGGCAGAGCAAAAGCTGCTTAAAGTTGCTCTTCCCATGATATATAAATATCTGTGTTAGCCAAAAGATTATACAAGTGTCCCTGATGGGCAGGAAAGAGAGAGAGGGACAGAGGGAGAGAGAGAGAGATTTTCTTCATACTGGAAATGTATTGAAGGCCTGGAGTTCTATAGCATGTTACTGCTGTGCAGTGCTCAATGGCAGTCACTTAGAGAGGTGAAGACCTTAGAAAGGATGGCTGTGTGGTTCCCCTAGGGAAGCAAGACCCTGTGCAGAGAAACTAGCATCCTTGGCAAAGTTCTCCTTGTTGCCAGGGAGGGAGGCAAGCACCCGAGTTAGGTGACCATGCTGGCTAGAGCAGTAGGTGTCATGGTGGGAGCCATTGAGGACTATGAAACCCAAGGGGCTGATCTTTTGATACTAAGATCCCAGGTTTTGGTGTACAGTTTGGTGAGGAAGCCCCAGTAAAGCATTGCCTGGTGCTGAATTCTTCATGTGTGGCAGAAGTTGGATTTATGTTGATTTGTTAAAAATGAAGAAATTGAATATGTCTTATATACCAGAGATTGTGCTTACAAATTCATACCTTCTACACAGAAACAGTCTCTTTGGAAGAGAAAGGTATGGGCCACAACACACATGAACATGTAGAAAGGGATACCTTTTGGGGATACTTTTCCACCTAAAATAGATGAAAAGATAGCTACAAGACATAAGTACATATTGGTGAAGATGAACAAGACCATGTTACAGAATGGTGTTGAAAGGCCTCAGTGTTAATTAATATGAGTTGAGAACTAGTTAGTACAAAATGGGGTGGATAGGAAACCTTGGAGAGAATGAAGTTCTGGAATTGACAATAATCAGTGTGCTGGGGAAAATATATATGATGAGTGGAAGGTTAATAATCAGCACCAAAGATGCCATGGTTCAAATGTGACTCTTGAAAAATGTTGGCTTTTTTCCTAAAGTGTTATGTTCTGTTGGTCTCTGCTACCTCATCTGAGAAGAATGTCTACAAGGTGGCTTCAATGAAGACTTAATATGCCTTAAAAGCTTGGTTATGATTAGCCATGTATGGGTATTTGAAATATGGGAACAGTTGCCTTCATTCCCCATGATGCTGGTTACAGACATTTGATGGAGATTAACTTGCTATTTCAGTACATTTTCTTTATGAATGTTGGATAAAAATGTATAGTTATGTAGACTGAAGAAACTCACTACTAAGATTTTACCATGGTATTTTGCTATCCTAACATGTTACCAGTTTCTCTTGCTTACATAAATGCTTTGTAAATTCTGAACATGAACATGTTCCTTTATCAGCAAAGTTCTTTTCCAAAAACATAAATAAATAACCCAAGATAAAACATTGGGTTATTTATTCATTTATCTATATGACTACTAATTTATATCATTTATAGAATACCAACTGCAATCTCTTAGAAGCATGAAAGAACACTAGCTTGAAAAATAATTGAATTTATTTGGCACAAATATCAAAATTAAATTGATTTACTTTCTAATTTTATTATTTGCAAAGAATATTTTAGTGAGACAAAAAGCTCACTTTAACTCAATTAGAAAATAACAAGTTTTCTGGTTTTATTTTCTTTTTTTCTAAATTGACCTTGTCAATATAGTATCCATTTTGTATGTGCCTATTGTTACACATTGTACAAAGTGAGTCACTATATGTGGTTAAAGTGATAAATACTTTAAACATTTCAAGGTTAATAAGTTAAAAAGGCAATTTATGTAATTATTTTAGTAAAAAAGAAATCTTTTGTAGAAAAATGATTAATTATTGACACAAATGACAGTAGTGGGAAGATCAAATGACAAAATGTAAATATTACTAATGATTTCTTAAGTTCTAATAATTAGCAGTGACTGACGTGGATATACATGAAGATTAAATGAGAAAAAAACAATTAGTATTATGCCACACATATTTTAAAAAGTGCTTTTTTGCTACAACCTACTCTACAACATAATTTAGCTATTACATTAGGTAGTTCTATCTCCCCCGGGAATGGCTGCAGCTCCCTCAATGATGGCTGCCTGCCAGACAGCGTTGCCTTCAGCTCCTGTGGCAAATCAGAAATGAATTCCGACATCATATTTAAGGTTCCTGTACCTTTGTTGATGGATGATGGCACAATTTCTGTTAAGTTAAAAAAAAGTGAGAGAGAGTGAAAGCATATTCATGTCAAGGAGAATCAGGAAATTATAAAATTTTGCATGGACAACAAGGCACGCATTGACTCAATATAATTAAACATCGAAACAATCACCAAGTGTCCTATTATCTGAAAAATGTAGCTTACTTATAGTTAATTATGCAGCTTAAAGTACTACAGTGTTACGAAGGCTTTTCTTTGCTTCACTGCCCACCCCCCATCTCTTCCCATGACTCTTTAATCATGGCACTTTTCATTCTCCCTGACTGTATTTTGATAGCTTGGTTCCAATTACATTATGTGCTGGGTAGCAATAGGGAAATTTACTTTATAATCACATGTTTCTCCTATAGAAATAGTCAAATGTTTGGAGATTATATACATCCTTAGCTATATGTATGGTAACATTGATTATCCATGAGCAGTTTTAATTTTTTAAATTAAATTGATCTAAATTTTTCAGTCTTTAATATGAGCAGTAGTACTTTCACTCATAAAAAGAGTGAAAAAAGCAAAACGTAGTATAATCTTCTCTTCCCTGGTTTGAGTTAAATATAATCTTAGTGTGGTAAATTTCTCTTAATTTTATACTAGTATCTGTAAAAATTTGCTGTTAAAATAAATCAAGCTCTGACCAACAATACAAAAAAATAAATAATTTTGTAATCAAGCTTTAAATCCCATAAAATGGATGTAAATGTACTCACTGTGCACAGTGTAAGATTTCCCTATAGCTTATAAAATGTAGTTGTGGTTTAGCATACATTTCAGGTGAAACATTGTCTATATTAAATGTTAAAACTTTGCTTGGTAATTTATCTTGCCTTTTATAGAATTTAATATGACTCATCAGGATAGTCCATATATCTCTTTTGAAATCTTCCTTTGCTAGTTTTGCCTTAGCTTCCAATTTATCTTTATAAATACCTATGACTAGCAAAATTAAAAAAAAACAAAACAATAAAAACCATTCCATATTTGAGCTTTATTCAATTTTGAGACGTCGCTTTTAATGAAAATCCATGGTAGTTTCCAATAGTCTTCAGAAATGATCGTCTGAAGGGCAAGTTTCCCTTGGCTCTGGTCTCCTTCAGTTTCTCTTGTAGGCACCAGAGCCCTTTTTCTCTTCCATCCCCTATCTGAACGGTACATCAAGTTCAAAGACATGGGAGGCAAGGCTCTTCCCTTTGGTGTGATTTAAAAAAAAAAAAAAAA
>JAQZBX010087202.1:0-12898 GCA_029593785.1 Cabassous unicinctus
GGAGGAAGTTCACCTGAATATACATGAGAGATATATAAAAATGTTCAAATGATCAAGGGGTGGGGCATGTTCACAGTGGGTAGACAATCACTCAATAAATGAGGGAATACTGAATTCCCAGCCTGGAGAGCTCTGCCACATTTTTCAAGGGAGCAGCAACAGTCCCCTGAGTGCAGGGGCAGTGTCTGGCAAAGTAGGATGGTCCACTTATGGGCCCTTGATATTGTCAACTATGCTTATGGGCCTTTGCTCTTGAAATTGAAACAGACTAGTGTTGTGGGATGCCTAAGAGTTGCTTCCTGAGAGCTTTCTTTTTGCTCAAATGTGGCTTCTCTAAGCCAAACTCAGTATACAAACTCAGTTTGTTTGTTTTTGGACTTCTACCAAACATTCCCAAAGAACACCAATCCTTATTAAACTCTTCCAAAATATAGAAGTGAAAGGAACATTGCCTAATTCATTCTATGATGCCAGCACTAACCTAATACCAAAGCCAAAGATGCCACAAGAAAGGAATATTACAGACCAATCTCTCTAATGAACCTAGATGCTAAAATTCTCAACAAATTGCTTGCTAATCATATTCAACAACACTTCAAATGAATTGTACACCATGGCCACGTGGGTTTCAGACCCGGGTATAAAAGGATGGTTCAACATAAGAAAATCAATGTAATACACGACATAAACAGATTGAAAGAAAAAAATGACATGATTCTCTATAGATGCAGAAAAAACATTTGACAAAATACAGCACCCCTTCTTGATAAAAACACTGCAAAAGATAGGAATAGAAGGAAATCCTGAACATCATAAAGGGTATATATGAAAAACCCACAGCTAACATCATATACAATGGTGAAATACTAAAAGCTTTCCCTCTATGATATAGAACAAGACAAGGATGCACACTATCACCACTCCTATTTAACATCATCTTAGAAGTACTTGCCCAAGCACTGAGGCAAGAAAAAGATATAAAAGTCATCCAAATTGGAAAGGAACAAGTAAAAATTCACTATTTGCCAACAACAGGATCCTATACATAGAAGGCCCTGAGAAATCTACAAGAAAGCTCCTAGAACTAATAAATGAGTTCAAAAAGTTGCAGGTTATAAGATCAAAGTGCAAAAATCAGAGATATTTCTGTACACCAATAATGAGCAACTGAAGATGAAATCAAGAAAACATACAATTTACAATAGTAAATAAGAGAATCAAATACCTAGGGATCAATTTAACTAAAGATGCAATTGACTTATATGTAGAAAACTACATAACACAGAACCAAATTGAGTGTTGTGATAGAGATCCTTCCATACCAGCCATCTGATGTTTGACAAGACCACCAAGCCTTCTCAACTGGGAAAGAATGATCCCTTCGCAAACAGTGCTTTGAGAACTGGATATCCATATCCAAAAGAATGAGAGAGGCACACCATCTCACACCTTATACAAAAATCAACTCAAGATGGATCAAAGATCTAAATATAAGAGCCAAGACCATAAAGACCTTGGAAGATAATGTAGGGAATCATCTACAGGATCTTGTAATAGAAAATGGTTTCATGAACTTCACACCCAAATCATGAGCAGTGGAAGAAAAAATAGATAGATGGGATCTCCTCAAAATTAAAAAGTTTTGCATGTCAAAGGAGTTTATCAAGAAAGTAAAAGGTAGCCTATCCAATGGGAGAAAATATTTGGCAACCATATATCTGATAGGAGCCTAATATCCAGCATATATAAAGAAATCCTACACCTTGAAAATAAAAAGACAAAGAACCCATTTAAAAAATGGGCAAGAAACTTGAAAAAACACTTCTCCAAGTAAGAATACAAATGGCTGAAAAGCACATGAAAAGATGCTCAACATCACTACCTATTAGGGAAATGCAAATCAAAACTACAATGAGATACCATCTTATACCCAATAGACTGGAGGTTATTAAAAAAAAACAGAGGAATACAATTGTTGGAGAGAATATAGAGGAATGGGAACCTCATCCACTGCTGGTGGAATGTAGAATGGTCCAGCCATTGTGGAGGAAAGTTTGGCAGTTCCTCAAAAAACTAACTATAGAACTGCCATATGATCCAGCAATTCCACTGCTAGGCATATACCCAGAAGAATTGAAAGCAAGGACACAGATACATGCACAACAATGGTCATAGTGGCATTATTCACTATTGCCAAAAGTTGGAATCAACCCAAATGCCCATCAACAGATGAATGGATAAACAAAGTATGGTATATATATGCAATAGAATATTACTCAGCTATAAGAAGGAATATAGTGCTAACACAAGGGATAACATGGATGAATCTTGAGGACCTTATTTGAGTGAAGCTAGCCAGGCATTGAAGGCCAAATATTACATGACCACACTGATATGAATTAAGGAAATTGAGCAGACTCAGAGAACTAGAGTCTGGAAGATAGGTTTACAGGAAATATAAAGGAAAAAGAAGGTTCTGGGCCAATGCCCATAGAGGTGAAATCTATGATGAGGTGGAAGTGTGTAGTTGGGCAGTGAAGGGAAATGACAGGAGTGTAGTGATACTATTGGGTTGGGTGGTGCAAGTTTAACAGGGGATAGAGTTGAGAGTGTGGGTTGGATGGTCCATGGAACTGGGTGGATGGTTGAGGGAGGAACCAGGTGAAAATTGGGGATTGTGGAGTATGTGGTTGAAAGCACAAATTTAGGAAAGCTCTTATGGCAATATGACAAGGAAGGTTTACTCATTTACGGTGCTGGATGGGGTGCATTTGGGACAGGGCGCACCTGGGGCAGGCTTCTAGGGAGTATGTAAGTGATCATTTTGTCATAATAGTTGTATCAGTGTGTGGAGACCCACATAATGAGTGGAAAAGAGTTGGACTCCCATCCTGAGGAGGTGTGATATGTTCTCAAACAAAGGGGTGGGTGTTTCTTGAGAGGATGGGCAGCTCCTAATAGGGGATGACAAACCAGTTCATCAAGACCTCAGTGTTGTTGCAAATAACTATGAATCTTGTTGCCCAAAGAGCAAAGCCTTGCGGTTCCTGTGGGCCTCAAAGGAAGGGGGATAGTGGAATAGAATAGATGGAACAGGAGTATTTAGTGGGCAACAGGAGTGTTCTATATGATATTGCAATGATGGACACAGGCCATGTTAAATATCATGAAAATTTATAAGTGTATGGTCTAAAATGTAAACCATAATGTAAATCATTGACCATTGTTAGTAGCTATGTTTCACTATTTGTATATCAATTATAACAAAGGTATCATCCACATATAAAAAAGTATTAACATGGGAAGGGAGAAAAGGGGGAGGATGTTGGGTATATGGGAGTCCCTTGTATTCTGTATGTGACTTTACTGTGACCTAAAACTTCTTTGGAAAAAAAATGAAAAAAGTAAGACACTGGGGAATAAATCACTATTCATACAGAATAACAGAAATTACAGTGATGAAAGGCAAATGTCAAAAATTTTTTAAAAATATTTTTCATTATTTTTAATATCCTAATTTTTAAAATTTATTTTTAGTTTTTAAAAAATATTTATGTATTTTATTTCTTATATTCAAACCTATCATTATTATTTCATTTCCTATTAATTGTATTTAGCTATTTTATTTAGCTATTTTTTTGTCCTCATTTTTGAAGAAGCTTTGGATCACAGAAGGGTTACAACTGGAGCAGGGGAGGATCATTGGTATGGGTTGTCAGTGATGGGGGATACATGGGAGGAAGTTCACCTGGATGTACATATAAGGTATATAAATATGTTCAAATTTTCACTGGCATTTTTACGGTACGTGGAGACTCACACAATAACTGAGAGAATATTGAATTCCCATCCTGGAGATCTCTGCCACATTCTCTTAGGCAGTAGTATCCCCCAAGTGCAGGGACAATGACTGGCAAAGGAGGATGATCCGTTGATGGGCCCTTGATATTGACAACTATGCTTATGAGCCTTTGCTCTTGAAATTGAAACAGCCTAGTGTTGTGGGATGCCTAAGAGTTGCTTCCTGAAAGCCTTCTTTTTGCTCAAATGTGGCCTCTCTAAGCCAAATTCAGTATATGAAAGCATTACCTTACCCCCACCATAGGACATGACTCCTGTTGTTGAGCCTCTCTGGCATTGAAGGATTACTACTAAGCACACCAACTAGCAATGCAACTGGCAAAAGACCTCAAATAAAAGGGGGAAAGGTAAAGACAAATGAGTTTATATTGCTAAGAGACTTCAAAGTGAGTTGGGAGGTCATCCCAGAATTAATGCTTATGCACATCTCAGCAGGATCTCATAGACTGCCAAAGTAGATACTACCACCAATAGCGGGACTACTGAGGATTGACAACCACCATACCAAGGAAATAAGAGCCTCCAACTGTAAGCAAGAGAACCCCATCCATCGGCTGTATGGGATTGAAGACCCCTCTCAATTAGAGGTGGAGTGGACATCACCATCCCAGAATCCCCAGGATTGGAGAATGAACTATGGACTAGAGTGGACATACTGGCATTCCACTATAGACTTATTGTGACTCTAGCAATGGAAGAAATTACAACATTGATTTGGAGGCAGTGGCCATTCAGGACTCTGAGGGCAAGGAGAGGGAAAAAAAAACTGTAATACGGGGGCATTTTTGGGACTTGGGAATCATCCTGAATGATCCCTAAAATGGCAGATATAAGCCATTATATATCTTCCCATAACCTACAGAATTGTGTGGGAGAGAGTGCAAATTACAATGAAAACTATAATCCATGCTCAGTGGCAATGCCCCAAAATGCATTTATCAATTGCAATGAATATACCACTCTAATGAAAGATGCTGTTTATGTGGATAAATATGGGAGGTATGGGGAGTGGAGCATATGGAAATCCCTATAGTTTCATGTAACATTTATGTAATCTAAGTATGTTTAAAATATATTTTTTTAATAAAAAAGGATACTATGAGCAAATGTATGCAAACAAACTAGATAATGTAGATGAAATTGATATGTTCCTAGAAAAACTCAAACAACTGATAGTAACCCTTAAAGAAACAGAAGATCTCAACAGTACAATCATGAGTGAAGACATTGAAAGAGTCACCAAAAACCTACCTAAAATGAAAAGCGCAAGAACAGACAGCTTCACACATGAATTCTAAAAATCATTCAAAGTGATATAATACCAGTCTTGATCAAGCTCTTCCAAAAAATTGAACAGGAGGGAATGCTCTTAAACCCATTCTATGAAGCCAACATCACCATAATACTAAAACCAGATAAAGATACTACAAAAAATAAAATTACAGACCAATTTCTCTAATATATAGATGCAAAACTCCACAACAAAATAATTGCAAACTGAATAAAAAAGCACATTAAAAGAATTATACACGATGATTAAGTTGGTTTTATCCCAGGTATGCAAGGGACTTTTAACACAAGATAATCAATTGGTGTAATAAAACACATTATTAAATTGAAGAAAAATCACATGATCCTCTCGATTCAATTAGAAGTCATTTGACAAATACAGCATCCTATTTTGATAGAAAACACTCCAAATGTTAGGAATAGAAGAAAGCTTTCTCAAATTGGTAAAGTGCATATATGAAAAAACCACAGCTATCATTGTACTCAATAATGAAATCAGAAACCTTTCCTGCTGAGATCAGGAACAAGACACGGATTCCCACTGTTCCTACTGTTATTCAATATTGTCCGGGAAGTTTGAGCTAGAGAAATTAGGCAAGGAAAAGAAATAAAATGCACCCAAATAGAAAAGGAAGAAGCAAAACTTTCACTATTCACTGATGATATGGTCCTATATCTAGAAAATTCCAAAAAATTGTCAATAAAGCTACAAGAAGAGACTAGCTCAGCAAAGTGGCAGGATACAAGATTAGTAAGTAAAAATCAGTAATATTTCTATATACTACTGATGAGCAATCTGAGGAGGAATTCAGTAAAAAGATTCCATTTATAGTAGCAACTAAAAGATTCAAATATTCAGCAATAAATTTTAACCAAGGACATGAAGGATCTGTATTAAGAAAACTATAAGACATTGCTAAAAGAAACCAAAGAAGGCATGAATAAAAGGAAGGAACTTCTGTGTTCATGGGTCAGAAGACTAAATATCATTAAGATGAAAATTCTGACGAGACTGATTTTCAGATTCAATGCAATCCCCGCCAAAATGCCAAAAGCCTTTTTTTTTTTGCAGAAATGCAAAAGCCAGTTATCACATTTCCTGACTCTAAAGAATATTACTTGTGTGAATCTCCACCCACTGTGACAATGCCCCATGAACACTTGAAGACATTTATGTGCCTTATATGTATGACCCAGGTGAGCCTCCTCCCATGTATCCCCCATCACTGACACCCTGCAGCAATGGTCCTCACCTGTCATAGTTGCAACGCTTCTGTGATCCAAAACTTTTTCAAAAATGAAGCCAACAAAATAACCAAATACAATTAATAAGAAAATGAAAAAATAATTATAGTTTTAAAAATAAGAAATAAAATATAATAAATTTAAAATAAATTAAAAAATTTGGAATAATAAAAAATAATGAAAAACATATTTTTTTAAAATTTGACATAATGTCTTTAATCACTGTAAGATCTGTTGTCTTGTATGTACAGTGACATTTTCTTCCATTTATTCTCCCAATGTCTTACTTCATTCATTTTGTCTTCAAAGAAGTTTTAGATTACTGAAAAGTAGCTTAGAGAATATAGGGGATTTCCATATATCCAAAATCTTTCCCCTTTTCCTTATTACCCTATTAATAACATTTCATATGTGGATGGCACCTTTGTTACAATTGATGTACAAATACTTAAACATAACTCCTAACCATGGTCAATGGTTTAGATTAAAGTTTACATTCTGAGACATACAGTTTTACGATCTTTAACAGAACAACAAGAATCCTACAAATACAGGGGCAATGACTAGTGAAGGAGGATGGTCCATTGATGGGCCATTGAGATTGAGGACTGTACTTATGGATTTTACTTTTTTAATTGAAACTTAGCCTAGTATTACAAGGTGCCTAAGAGTTGTTTCCTTCTTGCTCAAATGTGGACTCTCTCTAAGCCAAATTCAGCATATAAATGCATTCTCTTCACCACCACCCCCCTCCCAGTGAGGGACATGACTCCCAGTTATGAGCCTCCCTGGCACTGAGGGATTACTATCAAGCACCAATTAACAATGCAACTGGAAAAAGACCTTGACCAAAAGGGGGAAAAGGTAAAGACAAATGAGTTTATATTGCTAAGAGACTTCAAAGTGAGTTAGGAGGTCATTCCAGAGGTTACGCTTATGCACATCTCAGAAGGATCTCATTGACTGTGAAAGTAAATACTACCTCAAATAGCAGGGCTCCTGAGGGCTCTGGCGATACCTAGACACTATAGTCAGGGCAGATAGCTCAGGAGTTTGGTGCCTTGCCAGTGGGTGCTGCTTTGGAATATATGCTCCCTGGTGTGACAGAGTTGGACTCAATTGTGGTTTCCCTACACATGGCTCTTATGACCCTTCTTTATGAACCTATAATTAGTACTAGGGTTGGTAGGTGTGCATCCAAGAGACTTAAATATTTAGGCTGTCCATGTACCAGCTGGGCCCTGATTTTCAACAGAATTGCAACGCTTCCTCTCCAGTTCATTGGTCTCACTCCAGACAACTAACTAGGACACAAAGATGGTCAATGACCATCCCAAGGAACCGAGAGAGTCTAAAACTGCAAGCAAGAGAGTCCCACCCATCTGCCCTATGGGTTCAAAGGCCCCTCTCAATTTAAGGAGTGGGCATCACAATCCCAGAATTGTCAGGACTGGGGAATGAAATATGGACTAAGGTAGACTTACTGGTATTATACTATAGACTTATGGTGATTCTAGCAATGGAAGAACTTGTATCATTGATATGGAGGCCGTGGCCAGTGGACATTCTTAGGAAAGGGAAAGGGAAAGGGAAAAACACATGTAATATGGGGGCATTTTCAGGACTTGGGAATTGTTCTGAATAACATTGCATTGACAGATACAGGCCATTATATATCATGCCATAACATACAAAATTTTGTGGGAGAGAGTGTAACCTACAATGTAAACAATAATCCATGCTTAGTGGTGCTCCAAAATATATTCTTCAACTGTAATGAATGCACCACACTAATAAAGGATGTTGTTAATGTGGGATGTGTAGGGCGTATGGGAATCTTCTATATTTTTTATGTAACATTTATGTAATATATGTATCTTTAAAACAAAATAAAAAAATAAAGATTATTACTTAGCTACAGTGGGGAGAACAGAATGGTACTGGCATAAAGACAAATACTGACCAATAGACGAAATCTAGAACCTCTTATCTATGGTCAAGTGATTTTTGACGATTTCAAGCCCATCCAAATGGACAAAAACAGTCTATTCAACAAATGGTGTTTGGAGAAATAAAATGGAATGCTATCTCACAACTAATATAAACATTAACTCAAAATGGATCAAGGACCAAATTATAAAATCTTCAACCATGAAAATCCTAGAAGAAAATATAGGGAAATATTTTCAAGATAATTTAGTAGGCAGTAGTCTCTTAAAACATACACCCAAAGCATGAGCAAGGAAAGAACAATACAGATAAGTGGGACCCCTTAAAAATTAAATGATTTTGTTCTTCAAAAGACTTTGTCAAGAAAGTAATATGCAAACTATCCACCAGAAGAAATATTTGGCAACCACCTATATTATCCATGTTACATGAAGATATCCTACAACTCTTGATAAAAAGACACTTACTTCCAGTTCATTGGACTCACCTAGGACAACTCTCAGGGAGATGATGATAGACAACACCCATCCCAAGGAACAGAGAGTGTCTGCAACTGCAAACAAGACAGTTCCATCCTTCTGCCCCATGGGATCTAAGCCCCTTCTCAATTAGAAACAGAGTGGGCATCACCATCCTAAAATTATCAAGATTGGGGAATGAACAATGGACTAACATACTTATTATTATTCTATTATAGACTCATTTTTCTAGCAATGGAAGAACATGTATCATTGATATAAAGGCAGTGGCCACTGGAGGTTCTAAGGGGAGGCAGAGGAAAGAACAGGGGCAACATGGAGGCATTTTTGGGAAATTGGAATTGTCTTGCATGACATTGCAATGATGGATACAGGTCATTATACATTTTGTCAAAGCATATAAAATTGTGTAGAGCAGAATGCAAACTCTAATGTAAACTCTATTTCATGGTTAGTAGCAATGCTTCAATATGGGTTCATCAATTCTAACAAATGTATTACACTAATGAAAGATGGTTTGTTAATGTAGAAAAATGTAGGAGGGGAGAGGGTGGGGCATATGGGAGTCTCATATGTATATGGTTTTATTATTTGTTTATTTTAAAGAAATTTTAGATTACATAAATGTTACATGAAAAATATAGGGGATTCCCATATGTGCCACTCCATCACCCTCCCACACTTTTCCACATTAACAACATCCTTCTTTAGTATGGTACATTTGTTAAAATTGATGAACTCATATTGAAGCATTGCCACTAACCATGGATTATAGTTTATGTTATGGATTTTCTGCCCCTTCTATTTAAACCTATAGTTAGTATTTTGCTTGATAGGTTTCTGTCCAAGAGATTTAAATCTAGGGTTCATCCCCTATATTTTTGATATACCATTTATGTAATCTAAAGGTTCTTTAAAAATAAAAACATATATCAAAAAAGCAAAGCAACCCATTTAAAAATGGGCAAAAGCCTTGAAAATACATTTTTCCAAAAAGGAAATACAAATGGCCAAAAGCACATGAAAAGTAGTTCAATATCACTAGGTATTAGGGAAATGCAGATCAAAACTAAAATGAAATACCATTTCACACCTTATAGAATGGCCATTATTTTTTTAAAAAGACAGAAAACTGTAAGTGTTGGAAAGGATGTACTGAAATAGGAACACTCCTTCACAGTTAGTGGTAATATAGAAAGGTGCAACCTCTGTGGAATACAGTTTGGCAGTACCTCAAGAAGCTCCATATAGAACTGCCATGTGATATAGCAATCTCATTACTTTGAAGATATTCAGAAGAAATGAAGGCAAGAATGCAAATTGATATTTGCACACCAGTGTTCGTAGTAGTAGTATTCACAATTATTAAAATATGGAACAAGCCCAAGTGTCCATTAATTGATGAATGGATAAACAAAATGTGGTATATACAAACTATGGAATACTATTCAACTGTAAGTAGAAAGGAAATCATATGCATATGAAATCTGGGTGAACCTTGAGGATATAATGTTGAGTGAAATAAGCAAGATGCAAAAGGACAAATATTTTATGGTCTCACTAATATGAACTAATTACAATGAGGAAACTCACAAAGGTGAACTCTAGAGTATAGGCTACTGGGAGATAGAATGTGGGATGAAAATGAGAGCTGATTACTGTATGTAGAATTTTTAAGAAGGTTTATTGTAAAAGTGTGGACATGAATAGAGCTGATTGTAACTCTTTAAAGTGAGTATAACAAACACTGCTATTTTATAAATGTGATTGTGGCTAAACAGGGTCATCTGTGGACATGAATGTCCATTGATAGGAAGCTAGAAAATAATATAGGGACTGTATAACATAGTGATTTCAGTGGTGGTTGTAGAATGAGATTAATTGTATAAATATTCTTATCAGTGCCTTATCAGTTGGCTCTACTTTGGAATCTGTGCTTCTGAGAGTGACAGAGTTGGACTCAAAAAAGTCTGCCCTGCACATGGCCTATAAGTCCCTTCTATTCAAACCTATATGTGATGCTGGAATTTGTAGGTGTACTTCCAGAGACTCGAGCCTCGGGCCTGCCCATGTGCCAGCTGTGCCTGGAATCTCGGTGGAGCTGCAACTCCTACTCTACAGCTCAATGGACTCACCCAAGTCACCTGGTGAGGAGACGATGATAGACAAAGGCCATCCCAGGGAATGGAGAGAGACTGCACCTGCAGGCAGGATAATCCCATCCATCATATCTTGGGATATTAAGCCCCCTCTGACTTGGAGGTGGAGTGCACATCACCATCCCAAACTCCTCAGGATTGGGGGAAGAACTATGGAATAGAGTGGACTTAATGGTATTCTGTTGTAGACACATTGTGATTCAAGCAATGCAAGAAATTACAACAGTGAGGGGGAGCCAGTGGCCACTGGATGCTTTCAGGGCAGGGAAGGGAAAAGCAGTTGTAATACAGTGGTTTTTGTAATCATTGGAATCATTTTGCAGCAATGGCAATGACAATATTATATCATTGCTAAGGGACAAAAATAGGGCGATATAAGAGGTAGGGATTTTTCCTTTTGGAGTAAGGAAAACACTCTAAAATTGAATGAGCTGATGTCAGCACAATTTTGTGGTGAAAATGAGAGCTACTGTCTGTATACTTTAAATGGATTGTAGAAGGTGTGGGACTGTATAACACAGGGAATCCAGTAGTGGGAGTGGCTGTGGTTAACAGAAGAAAATGAGAACATTCTCTCATGATCCATAACAAATATATAATACTAATACAGGTGTTAATAATCAGGTGGTTTGGGGGGAAAATACACCAAATGTAAGATATGGACTATAGTTAGAAGTAATATTTGAGGATTTCATAGTTTGTAACAAATGTTTCACTATAACACAAGGTTTTGGTGATAGGGTGCTGTATAACAGCTCTATATGATGATGTGCATGTTTGTTTTGTAAGTTCACACCTTTTAATATACATTATTCTTTATGTATGTCCATGTATGTATGATATTATTTAATAAAATTAAAAAAAATGAATCTACTAAGTTCTGAAGCCAGAAATTGATTCCATGAATATGGAATTCAAAATGTAAACTTATGAAAATTAATTAATGACTATTTATCTTAATATTTAATATTTTGGAGCATTTGCACAGAGAATCACATCTCATCAATAGCATGCATTTATTTAGAATCAGAGATTTTGTTTTCTTATAAGCTTGGGACTTTGGCATGCTGTAACTTTCTCAAGAAGTTTCAGGGAAAAAGAGTCTTTTAATTACATCTTGCATATGTATTCATATGAATTAATAATATAATCCATATAATGTGTAACACATTTTCAAATATAAAAGAGACATTTAACAAAGCAGTAGGCTGATCTTATTAATATCATTAAGGCCTCTGGGATACACTTTCTTTTATCATCAGAATTGTGTCTTTAAATGCAGTCATTCAATTACTTTGTTCATAGAAGTCTGTGTACTTACAAAGTATTTTCATGATTGTTCACTTCATATCCCCATTCCTTAGACTATAGATGAAAAGAGTTATCATAATAGTCCCACAATATACATAACAAGTGACATTGTATCTCTCTCAGGTGTGTGAGGTGGAAGGACTGAAACAAACAGCAATGGCTGTTTATGAATACTTACATAAACATTGCAGTTGTACCAATCTGAATTTTTAAAGAAGAATCATTTATGCTTTCTAATTAAAATGCAAATTGTGTATATAATGGTGGTTCTTCATTGCATCAATTATGTTTATTTTTCTACAGTAGTCATAAATATTTGGCTTTATAAATTTAAATAATTTATTTTTAAGATTCATTCTTTTTAATCTAACCCTTTTGAAATATTATCTTCCTGATCAAAATTCTATATCCATATTTTTGGGTTTCCCTAATTCAGCTTTCTTTCTACTTGTTTGAATAAATTCTGGTCACTGATAATCACAAATCTGCCTTTCTTCATTGGGATAACTATTACTTCTTTGGTCTCATGGTGATGACCTGATATCAGATCTGGCAGTGTGTTTAGTCATGTGGAGCCCAGTGCTTGTAGATTATGGTTGAGGT
>JAQZBX010087203.1:0-12897 GCA_029593785.1 Cabassous unicinctus
GCCAGCTGTGAACTCTCAGGCGAATGGCTCGTCTCTATCCCGGGGCCTTCTCTCCAACAATCAAAACTCCAACATCAAAACTGCTTCAACTCTATTCTTGCCAAGTCTTTTATATTTGATTCCCCCACCCACCAAGGGGTGAAGCTCAATGCCCTACTAATGTGGCCCAGTTAACACCCTAATCATAACTTAATCATGCTCACATTAGCATACCAGTTTACAAGCATAATCCAATATATATTTTTAGAATTCATAATTACATCAAACTGCCAAATGGCTACAGCGCCCTTCACTACTTTGAAACAAAGTCAGTCTGGGTGCAATGTCCATTGTATGTCTGGCCATATTGAGTGTCCAAACTGCAACATACTCTCCAACCACTTTAGTAGCATGTTCAGAGATATAGTAGATACTTGAATTGTTTTAGGGGGGTCAGTGACCAACTTAACCAATAAGTCTAATAGAGAGGTGCCATGCAGGGTATTTGGGCCTGCCTTGAATGCACAAGACAGTTTGACAATACTGAAATCTATCTCTTTTAATATTCATACAACTTCTAACTACTTCCAATGCAATATATAACATATCAAATGAACTATTTTAGTACTTTGCTTTTTAATTTTACACCTTTAACATGATGACATTAATTAATAGGTATTTTACTTTAGCAGTATAGGAAAAACTACTTTCTCCATTATTTTATGAAAACCTAAGATTCCCGGTGGAATTAAGGTTGTCATACCTTACTACCACTTTAATATGCAGACTGAGGCAGCCTCTGACAGATTTCCCTGTTATGAAGTTACTTTTTGTTATTATTTTTTTTCTTTTTTAATAGTATCTCACATTTATTGAAAACATGGATGACTTGTCCAGGTAGTGTTAAGGAGCTGGGCAGAGAGCAGGGGTTATTTTATTTTCAACAAAAGGCACACATCTGAGAGACTGCAGGGATTTTAGGACAGAACTGGAATCTGAGCAAAATCAAATGGTCCACAGGGAAAAAATAAATGACTCGATTTGGCTGCCAGACACACCTGGGCCCTGGCAGCCATCTCTGGTGAGGGCAAATGAAGTCTCTGGGAGTGGGGAGGGAATGGGCACCGCTGAACATGAAACGCTGGCCGCTTGCGGGGTGGTGACTGTCTGAATCATTGTCCAGGGACTATGGCCAGCTCCGACACCTCCTAGGAGAGTCCGGATGGTCAAAGGCGGCAGTCTGTCGCTTGGATGTGGTGGATGGTGATGGTCACGGCAGTCAGGTGCAGGCCCGGTGTTCTGGCAGGGGGTGCAGATGGCAGTGGCCCGGCTGTCGGTGGTCTGTCCAGGATGTCACAGGGGCCCGGCTTGCACACGGAGCACAAGACAAGAGTCCCAGTGCGCATGGGAGGGGCTGCGCTGGCCGAAGAGGGCGGCGGCTTGCTCCAGATCCAGGCCCAGCGGCAACAGCGGGGACGTGGAGCACTATTTCTGGAACAAAGACAAGCACGACGCGGGAGGGGACAGGAGCGCAGGGAGAACGCGGCGGCTCATGGAGAGGGGGGACGGAGAGGGGGGCGGGGAGGGAGGGCGCCATGGGCGGCGAAGACCCGGGCAGGGGCCCTTCCCGAGCACACCCGCCCCCAGGCCCGAGGGTCTCCCGGCCTAGAAGTCTTCCTCCACCCAGCCAAAGACCTGCTTCATCTCGGCCAGGAAGCCCCGGTAATCATTGAGGAGGGGGCTCTGCTTCTTGATGTCACTTTTTGTTATTAATATCAATTTAGGTTTCTAATTAATAATGGCTTCCTGAAATTAGCCATTTAAATCCTTCAGTTTAGAAGATGCTTTTATAGACTCTTTGTAATTAACCATAACCACATACAGTAGTTACTTTACCTTTAAATTAGCTTATTAAATTACAGTTAGCAACCAGTGAAGTTTACCTTTATCTTAATTTCATTAAACACGAATTTACATCTTAAAGATTTAATATGTATAATATTAATTTATTTAATTGGTATTCTATAAACCTAGGGAGATAACATCCAAGCTAAATAAAATCACAACAATTAAAGTTAATGCAAGGAATGTTCTTTTTCCTTCCTTTACAGGAAGGTAAAGGCTTTTTTTCTTTAATAAAATTCTAAAACTGAATAATCTTTAAAACATACTGACTGCTTGGTTCTGAATACATTATAATTGTTTAATTTGTTTTAATTATAATTTGGAAAAGATCTTTCCATAGCTTTCAAGGAATTTTCCTTTACTTACTGAAATTTGGTAATAAGATTATTAAGCACTCTTATTTTAAGGCTTTTAAAGGGTTTAAATTGGGGAATTACAGGACAAACTGGTTCTTAATTCCCCAGTATAGAAGAAAGAGTTTTAATCTGAGACACCTAGCCCCTCTCTCATAGCTCTTGGAAAGAGAAGCCCCTGGGCTGGGTATGTCAAGGAGCTTAGGAGAATCTTTCCCAATAATTTATATATTCAGATTTCTATATAACCTTTCCATCCTGCTTAGCCTAATTTGGGCTCCAGGAATATTTATTCACATATATAAGCACATATTTAATTTTTAACAATTTGAATAGAGCTCTTTTAAGAATTTTCATTTGTTAATTAGATATTACCATCCTGATGTATGAAGATAAACACTGAGCAAATAGACAGACATAAATAGACAGTTACTTATTAATCTCTTCAGACAAAGGAATGATGATTGTTTCCTCAGGGGAGGTGGTTACTGGTTTATCATGCAGGGTTAATCTCTCCAAGTGGAGGCTGGATGGCTGAATGGTAAAAACCATTACAGATTTTTCTTGCAAAGTCTTAGCAGGATCTAGTTTCAATGTCCCTACCATCATCATATCAAACTTTATGTCCCCATTCCAATTTTCCTAATCTCATTCCTTAACAGTCAATGCCTTTACTTTAACAGCAGACATTCTGCGGAGTTGGGAATTCAATTTAAGTTGTAATTCAGTCACTTGCACCATGAGACTCTGGGTCTCATCTACATAAATTTCAGGGCTGCAGCTACACAAAATAAGATTCTTTCAGGGTATGCATAGAAACTTTCACGTCCTGCATGCAGTACTTAAACTGGAAATTTGAATCCTTGAGCTCAGTGCTTTATTTTACATCTGTATCCAGCATATTTGAGATCAACCAACAAACATCATTAAACTTTTTAACTCCATAAAACTCAGTTAAGGTGTCAAAAACACTCTCACCTGGAGCCTTGCCTCTTATAAGCATTTGAGTAGCCATATCCAGTGGTATTATTTTGCATATCTCTATGGCTTACTCATGCCATGGATTGTCACTGCCATCCTGATTGTTGGAAATAGAATCATTAGTGCCTTATAGAATTATTAGTGCCTGATAGAATCTAATCAGGTTAGAGAACCAATTCCAAGAACTCCAGAACCAACTCAAAAATCTCATCTCTGAAATTCTGTCTCTCAAAAAGCATTCCCAGTACCAAATCTGTATTTGGGTTCTCTAGAGAAACAGAACTGACAGGAGATATACACATTATATATATAAATGTTAAATTGTTATAGAGCTCTTTGGATCCTAACAACTTATGATTTCCATTAACTTATTTTGCCATAGGTATCTGTTTTCTGAGGGTTTGGAGTAAAGAACACTTTGATTAAATGTTCTGAACAGGAGGTTAGGTAACCTGGAAAATCAACAAAAAGTAAATGGTGTTAATAAAAGAGAATCGATGTGTTTAAATTGCTCACAGTGACAATCTGCCAATTCTAGCTTGACCAAACAACTGGACACCATAACCTGGCCAAGGATGAACTTAACTATCACACCAACTAAAAAGACAATGACAATTAAATGCAATACTTGATCCTGGACAGGATCTAATAATGGAGGCATAAAAACTCAAAAGGAATGATTGGAACATATGAAAAAATTGAAATATAGACTGTATGCTTCATATCGATATTAAAATTCTTGAACTTGATAACTGTATTTAAGGTCATTACATAAATGAATACCCTGTTATTGGGAAGTATACATGGAATTATTTTGTGTTCAAGGAGCATGATGTGTACAGTCTACTCTCAGATGTTGAGAAAATAGATAAGTAGACAGAGACTGATAGATGACAGATTAGGTGGGTGGATGGATGGATGAATAGAAAGATAGATGAATAGATTGATAGAACAATACACAAATGTTGCAAAATGTTAAAATCTAGGTATCTGTGGGAGGAGGGGAGTTTGAAGTTATCTGTTTGGATTTTGTTTTATTTTTGCAACTCCCCTCTAAATAGAAATTGTAAAAAATTAGGGAAAAAATACCTGTCTCATTATTTAAAAAAGAAAATACTATCCACATTTTAGCATTTCTCCTTCCCATATTTATATGTTAAGGGATATTAATGCTAATATAATGTTTCTTTGCTTTTTATTAGAATGGTCTGCACCTTCAGCCATTGGGATAGCTGGGCTTGGTGGAGGATTTGAAATTGGAATTGAGGTATGTGGCTTATGTATGTAAATACCATTGTCATAGTCTCTAAAAGTACCTGAAACACAGCACATAAAATTTAAGTGATTTCCTATTTTTCTTATTCTATCACTGACACCTATGGAAGTTTTTGCCTTTTATTTTCTGGATGGATTTCTACCTAAAATTATCTAAGGGTTTCCATTTTTCTTTCCTTTCCTTTCATTGAGAGTAAGATTTCTTTCATTCACTGTTTCATCTACTTGAGTAGATCAGTATAATTAAATGTCTCAATGTCTGACAAAATATAATTTGCAATTTATGGATTGCTGATTGCAAATTTCCTTATCTACTTCAGTGGGGCATTGACCAATCTAAAGCTCAGCAAGTTTAATATAGTGTATCTCATCATTTGTAGCAAAATCCAGTTTTTTAACATTTGATAGTCAAATTACTTCAAATGCTTTAAGTAAAAATGAACTTCATATGATTTCATTTCTGGATCTTTGCTCTTAATGATTTTGGCTTCCATCAAATGGACTAGAAATTATATACTAGGTACAGTTGTTTACAAAGGTCTATAACACGGGCAACATCTTATGCATGATTTTAATCTTTCATCTCTTCTTCTATTCCTTAATAAGTGATTAGTAAATCAAATCCCCTAAAATGCTCAAATCATTTTCTTCTCAAATTTCAGTCTATTTCTGCCTAAGCTATCCTTTTATGAATTTGTTTTGTTGCCACAGTTTAAATTCCCTCATCCTTATTCAATGGAAGTATTTTTACTAACATCTTTATTTGACCTTCTTTACACAAATCTCTATATACAAAGAACGTATTTTAGTTTTGCCTATCATGACTAAATTTTTGTTTTATATCCAACAAAATCAAAGCCTTCAAAAAGATTGCTCTCTTGTGGAACGTGTATTTTCAACTGAAGTTTCAGACGCCTTCCCCTTCTGTCTCCCCTTGTACCTCTATGTAGATCATGGCAGTTTTCTTTATAAACAAATCATGACCTGCTGAATTACTAGTTCCAATGACTCATAGCCTACTGCTTCTCACAACTCCTCTAACATGTATTTTTAAAATAATGGTAGACAAGTAATAAGTTTCAATATATTAAAGGTAAAATGTTTCCATGGTAATTACTTGAAAATAATAGATTTTTCAGCCATCGTGTACATTAATAGCCTTGAAGAACAAGAATGAATAAAATGTAGTTCTACATCTAGCAAATGAAATAGAAAGATTTTGAATAAATATTTTATAAAATGATACATTTTTTTAATCTTTAAAGGCAATATGGTATAGTGGTTAAGCTATAAAAGCACACACTAGAGTCAGACTATTTAAATTTGATTTAAGCACCTATCAGCTGTGTGATCCTGGAAAACTTACTTTTTTGTGTGCCTTAATTTCTTCATTTGTAAACAGAAACTATTAGCCTTCCCTTTGGGCTCTTACTAATGATTAAATAAATGAATTTGTAAATGGAAAGCACTTGAAATGGCATAAGCTATTATGATATATGTATATAATTAGAGAATTTGTAGGTTTACCAAAAAACCATGCAGAAAATAGAGTTCCCATATACCTCCCTCTTTATGGTCAACACCTTTCTTTGCATTATTATGGTAACTTTGATACAATTGATTTTAAAATATTATCATAATTGTACAATTAAATATAGTCCATACTTTATATTAGGGTTGACTGTGTTATACAGTCTTATGGTTTTATTTTTATTTTAGTAATATATACACAACCTAAAATTTTTACCTTTTAACCATATTCAAATATATAATTTAGTCCTGTTAAATAGAGTAAGAATGTTGTGCTTCTATCACCACCATCCATTACCAAAATGTTAAAATCAACCCAAATAGAAATTCTATACAATTTAAGCATTAACTCCCCATTCCCTACCCTAAACCCAGCCCCTGGTAACCTATATTATAGATTTTGACTCTGAGTTTGCTTTTACTAATAATTTCATAACAGTGAGATCATACAATGTTTGTCCTTTTGTTTTTGGCTTATTTCACTCAACATGATGTCTTCAAGGCTCACCATGTTGTTGCATGAATCAGGACTTAGTTCCTTTTTAATGCTGAGTGTGTTCCATTATATGTACGTACCACATTTTGTTTATCCATTCATTGATTGATGAACACTTGGGTTGCTTCTGTCTTTTGGCAATTGTGAATAATGCTGCTATGAACATTGATGTGCAATTATCTGTTTGAGTCACTGCTTTCAGTTCTTTTGAGTATATACCTAGCAGTGGAATCACCAGGTCATATAGTAATTCTATACTTAGATTTTTGAGGAACTGCCAAACTATCTTCCACAGCAGCTGCACCATTTTACATTGCCACCAGCAATAAATGATTGTTCCTATTTCTTTACATCCTCTCCAACACTTGTAATTTTCTTTTTTTTTTCTTTAAGTAGCCATTCTAGTGGGTGTGAAATGGTATTTCATTATGGTTTTGATTTGCATTTCCCTAATAGCTAATGATCTTGAATATCTTTTCATGAATTTTTTTTAGCCATTTGTATATCCTCTTTGTAGAAATGTCTATTCAAGTCTTTTGCCCAGCCCATTTTTAAATTGTGTTGTCATTTTGTTGTTGAGTTGTAGGAGTATGTGTGTGTGTGTGTGTGTGTGTGTATATACACACATACATATATATATATATATATACACATACATACGCATATATATACACATGCCCATATCTGATAATTATTTGCAAATACATTTTTTCCCATTCTGTTAGTTGCCTTTTCTTTTTCTTGATGTGGTCCTTAGATGCACAACACTTTTTAATTTTGATGAAGTCTGATTTATCTATTTTTCATTTTTGTTTGTACTTTTGGGGTAAAGTATAAGAAACCATTGCCTAACACAGTGTTCTGAAGATGTGTCTCTATATTTTTTTCTAGGAGTTTTTAGTTAAGGTTCTTATATTTAGGCCTGTAATCCATTTTGAGTTAGTTTTTGTATATTCTGTGAGGTGTAGGAGTCCATGTCATTATTTTGCATATGCTATCCAGTTTCCCCAGCACTATTTGTTGAAGGGACTATTCTTTCCCAATTGAATGGATGTGACACTCATGTCAAATATCAGTTGGCCATAGATAGGAAGGATTATGTCTCAACTCTCAATTCAATTCTATTGGTCTATATGTCTGTCCTTGTGCCTGTATCATGGTGTTTTGGTTATTGTGGTTTCATAATAAGTTGTATAATTAGCAAAGGTGTGTCCTCCAACTTCATTTTTCTTTTTCCAAGATGGCTTTAGCTATTGAGGACCCCTTATCATTCTATATAAATTTGATAATTGGCTTTTCCATTTCTGCAAATGGCAATGTGTTGAATCTGCCAATCACTTTGGATAGAATTGACATCTTAACAATATTTAGTCTTCCAGTCCATGAACATGGAATGTCCTTCTGTTTATTTAGATCTTATTTGATTTATTTTAGCAATGTTTTGTGGTTTTCTATGTATAAGTCATTACATCCTTGGTTAAATTTATTCCTAGATACTTGATTATTTGCTATTATAAATGGAATTTTTTTTCTTGATTCCCTCTTCAGATTGTTCATAACTAGTGTATAGCATATAGAAGCACCACTGCTTTTTTGTACCCCACCATGTGCTGAATTTATTAGCTCTAGTAACTTTCTTGTGGATTTTTTTAGGATTTCCAAAATAAAAAACTATGTCATCTTTAAATAGAGAAAGTTTACTTCTTCCTTTCCAATTTGGAAGCCTTTTATTTATTTTTTCTTGCCTAAGTGCTCTGGCTAGAACTTCCAGTACAATGTTGAATAGCAGTAGTGACAGTGGGTATCCTTATCTTGTTTCTGATCTTAGAAGGAAATCTTTCAGTCTTTTACCCCTGAATACAATGTTAACTGTGGGTTATTCATATATACCCCTTATCATGTTAAGGAAATTACCTTCTATTTCTAGTTTTCTAATTATTTATATCAAGAAGGATGCTGGATTTTGTCAAATGCCTTTTCAGTGTCAATTGAGATGCTCATGTGCTTTTTTTTTGAGGTACCCTGGTGGGGATTGAACCCTGCACCTCGTATGTGGGAAGCTGGCGCTCAACCACTGAGCCACATCGGCTCCCTTAAGTTAGTTTTTTTGTTTTTGTTGTTTGCTTGTTGTTTTGCTTTTTGTTTTTAGGAGGCACTGGGGGCTGAACTCTGGACCTCCCGTGTGGGAAGCAGGTGCTCAACTGCTTAAGCCACATCTGCTCCCCTATCATGTCCTTTTTCCCCATTATTCTGTTAATGTGATATTTTACATCAATTGGTTTTCTTATTTTGAGCCACCATTTCGAAGAACCAACTTTTAGTTTTGTTGAGTCTCTCTATTGCTTTGCCATTCTCTATTTAATTTATATCCACTCTAATCTTTGTTATTTCCTTCCTACTGCTTACTTTGTGTAGAGTTTGTGCTTCTTTTTCTATATCATCCCAGTGTGGGCTTAGATCTCTGATTTGAGATTTTTCTTCTTTTTGTTGTAAGCATTTAGAACCATAAATTTCCCTCTCAACACTGCCTTTGCTAAATCCCATAAGTTTTGGTAATGTGTGTTTTCTTTTTCATTTATCTCAAGATATTGCTTGTTTTCTCTTGATTTTTTCTTGACTTATAACTTGTTTAAGGGTGCTTGGATTAATTTCCACAAATTTGTGAATTTTCCAGTTTTCCCTCTATTATTGATTTCTACCTTCATTCCATTGTGGTCTGAGAAGTTACATTGTATAATTTCAATATTTTTTTTTAAATTCATTGAGACTTGTTTTGTGACTTAACATATACGATCTATCCTAGAGAATGAGCCATTTGCCCTAGAGAAGAGTATGTATTCTGCTGTTGTCAGTGAAGTTTTCTATATGTCTGTTAGGTCTATATGGTTTATAGTATCTTTCAAGTATTCTATTTCCTTATTGATCTTTCTGTCTAGATGTTCTATCCATTATTTAAAATGGTGTATTGAAGTATCCTACTATTAGTGTAGAAGTTTATATTTCTCTCTTCAAATCTGTCAATATTTGCTTCATATATTTTGGGGCTTTGCTGTTAAGTGCATATATATTTATAATTGTTGTGTCTTCTTGTTGAATTGACCCCTTTATCAGAATATAGTGATCTTCTTTGTCCCTCATAACAGTTTTTGACTTAAAGTCTGTTTTATCTGATATTAGTGTAGCTAGCACAGCTCTTTTGGTTACTATTTGCATATGTTTTTTTTTCCCTGTGCTTTCACTTTGAACCTACTTGTGTCTTTGAATTTAAGGTGATTCTCTTATAAAAACCATATATTTGGGTCATGCTTTTTTATCTATCCTCCAATCTCTGGCTTTGGAGAGCTTAATCCATTTACATTTAATGTAACTACTGATAATGCAGGACTTTCTTGTGCCATTTTGCTAGTCTTTGCAAGTCATGCCTTTTTTGTACTTCAGTTCTGTTAATGCCCACTTTCATATTTATTTGTTTGTTTTTTTGTAATATACCATTTTGAGTCCCTTCTCATTTCTTTCTGTATATATTTTCATGTATTTTCTTTATGGTTACCATGGGTCTTAAATTTAACTACCTAAGCCTATAATAATCATGTATGTTTCGATAGCAACTTAGTTTCAATAGCATACACATATACTATTCCAATAACCTTCCATTTTCCCAATTTTTATACTTGTTACAAATCATATCCTTATACATTGTACATCCAAAATCATATATTTATTATTACTGTTTAGACTTTTACATTTTACAACTTGTAAAAAGTTGAGTTACTTACAAAAATTCAATACCTTAGTAATAACATTTATAGTTGCCCGTATGGTTATCTTTATGAGAGGTCTTTATTCCTTTATCTTGCTTTGATCCCCTGTCACATGCCCTTTCCTTTAATTGTGAAGATCTCCCTTTGGCACTGATTTTAGGCTGGTCTAGTGGTGATGAACTCCCTCAGCTTTTATCTGGGAATGTCTTAGTCTCTCCCTCATTTTTGAAAGAAAGTTTCACTGAATATAAATTTATTGGTTTGTAATTGTTTCTTTCATCACTTTAAATATTTCATCCTACTACCTTCTTGCCTGATGGTTTCTTATTAGACATCAACACTTAATTTGGACTCCCTTGTGCATAACACATGCACTAGGGAGTCTAAATGTTTAGGGTTTGTTGGACTTCTTGAATGTGTATATTCATGTCTTTCATTAAATTTTGGAAGTTTTATGCCATTATTTATTTGCCACTTTATCTCTGTCTTCTCTTTCTAAGACTCCCATAGTATATATGTTGGCATACTTGATGGTGTCCCACAGGTCACTTAGGCTCTGTTTTTGTTTTTAATTCTTTTTTTTCTTTCTGTTCTTTAGCCTGAATCAATTCAGTTGTCTTATCTTCTAGTTCATTGATTTTTCTTATGTCAGCTCCAATCTACTGTTGAAACCTTCTGGGGAATTTATCATTTTCCATTATTATTGTCTAATACTTCAATATTTGTGTTTGGTGCCTTTTTAACATTTCTGTCTCTTTATTGAGATTCTCATGTTATTCATTTATTGTTTTCCTAATATCCTTTAATCTGTTATCTGGGTTTTCCTTTGTCTTCTTTAGCAAATGGGGATCATTTAAAATAATTCTTTGTTTGGTATGTCCAAAGTTGGTCTTCTTCATAGATGATCTGGATTTTTACCTTGTTCCTTTGGATGGACTATTATTTCCTATTTCTTTGTCTTGTAATCTTTTGTGGCACACTGTACATTTTAATATTTTAAAGTGCTAAGTCTGGGATTTAGTCCCTGTGCTGTCTGTTCTTTAAGTTTGTGTCCAGTTAGTGATATGATAGAGATTTTTTTGAGTGCCAGTAGCTAACAAAACAAACAAACAAACAAACAAAAACACATGCAAAAACCACCTTTCATAGTCACAGTCTTTACACATTGGCTTGTGTTGGCTGATAATCTCCTTCAGAGTATAACCCTCCTAGCAAGAACATCAGCCTGAGGCAATTGTGAAGTGCTGGGTCTTCTCTGTCTTTTCTTAGCCTGTGTCTTGTCCTAGGCTTGTGCTTGTCTGTGGCCTTAGGAATTCCCCCATTTACAGGAATTTGAATGCCCCTTCTACTCTCTATGAAATAGCCATTCTCCCACTTCTGGGGGTTCTATTTTTAACTGAAAGCAGGCAATCCTTTTCCCTGGCTGCTTTGGCTTTATTGTTTCTTACAATATTGCAGCTGTCTGCAAGCTGTTTCTGCCTGCTGGTTAAATTCTGGGAATGTGAGCCTAAGAAGAATTTCCTAGTTCAGTTTTCAGGCTGCCACCTGATAGATAGACACAGATATACTGGCACCCCAGTATGCACATAGGGGTTACTCTGCTCCCTCTGGAACTATGCCAGTGACCCACAATGGGAGAACATGCTGTCTCTACACAGTGCTGTGCAGGGAATGGGAAGGTGAGGCAGCAGTTTCCACAATCGTCTCCTACTATTTTTTTTTGTGAGAAGTTGTGAGTTAACAAGACAATCATGCATACCATACAGTATTCCCATACATCACCCACCACTAACACTTTACAATTGTTATGACACATTTATTACAAATGTTGAAAGAATATCATTGAAATATTACTGCTATTTATAGTCCATAGCTTATATTTGGTATATATTTTCCCACAAACCATCCTATTATTAACATCATGTATTAGTATTATATATTTGTTATAGTTCATAAGAGAACATTCTCATATTTGTACTGTTAACCACAGTACATCATTTACCACAGCGTTCATTGTGTTATATGCTTCCCTGACTTGTACAATCCATCCAAAGTGTACACTCAGTGGCTCTCAGTTTCATCACAGAGTTGTGCTGTCATCAGATCAGTCAATTTCAGAACATTTTCATTATCCCAAAAGGAAAAATCCCATTCCTCTTATCCCCCGATTATTGACCCTTAGCATTGGTATATTACCTTCTTTGCAATTGCTATAAAAAATATTACAATTACTGTTAACTGTAGGCTATATGTTACATTAGTTGTATTTTTCCCATGTTTCTCCATATTCTTAACACCTTGTAATAGAGGAACAGTCTTGTATCTGTATATTAATGACAGTCATCACCCACCACCAAAATCACTATGTTATACAGTTCCTAGATTATCCTCTGCTGTCTTTCAACTAACATTAACCTCCCTCGATTACCCCTTTCAGGCACAATCACATTTATGATCAACAATGACAATTTTACTCCTTATAATGTGCTACTACCAAATATTCATTTCCACATGTTTAACTCAACCTTATTAAACATTATACATACTTTTATCATCAGCAACCCCTTCTCAACCCTACCATTTTAACGCTTCATTTTCTTTTTTTATTTTTAATTAT
>JAQZBX010087204.1:0-12950 GCA_029593785.1 Cabassous unicinctus
TGAGTCTATTATATAGAGAGAGACAGAGAGGGAGAGAAAGAGAGGTGATATAATCACCTCAGAAAAGGACTCAGTGAAAAAGGAAAAATACTGAGGGAGTGAGGTATTTAGCAGTGATAGAAAGCTGAGGTAATATTAAGACATATTTGAGAAGGAGGCCAAATGAGAGGTATCTTTAGGGAATGTAGCTGATAGGGTAAGTTGTGAGACAATTGAGAGATGACTTGGAGATGATTGATCAATTATGGCAAAGTTAACTGTGAGATTAATGGGAGTGTAAATGCTATCCTGAAAAACTATCCTAAGTGATAAATTAAGAGAAAACTGAATGCTGAATGGCTTGATTAAGAGAGATTATCCATGGATTATTTTAATATGGCTGAAAGATAACTGATATTTTCAATTTATTGCCAGAGACAATGACATGACTTGGGAATAGCTATCAATAATTTAAGAAACATAAATGTAAAATACTTATTTCACATCCTTCTGTTTTGTATTTAGAAAATATTTATAACAGAGCATAAAACATGCTTATTGTGCACAGGAAAATAACTGAAATTGCATAGATTATGTGATAGAAATATTTTTAAACAAAGAAACCACATATAGTTTTTTAAGAGAACAATGTCAAGATATTGGAATTATAAAACAATCAGCAGTGCATTTGCAGAAGATGAAATAGATCTATTTTGAGAAATATATATATATATACATATAATATTATGTGCCTGTTGTTTTGGTCTCCTAAACATTTACTATGGTTTAAATACTGAAATAGTTGTGTCATATTTCCAAACGCAAGTTTACAAGTCAGATGATCATGTCCAACGTCCATGAATAAATAAATAAAAAAAATGATCTGGATATATTTTTTAAAAAAGAAATAAAATAAAATTATTTCCTTGGACCCAACAGTTAACCAATGTTACCAGGTAATCCATTAACTTGACTTGGGGAAAGGTTCATCCAGAGACATAGTTAAGATCTGTTTAGCTCACATAGAAGCCCCAGAGCCATAAACTGGTAATATCACTTTGATGTAATTTTGCTGACAGGTTGGAGGCTGAGTGTGTACAAACATGAGTGAGAAACTCCACAGACTTGAGGCCACAAAACTTTGCAGAATTTCTCTACAGAACCTCACAAGATATTCAAGGTGAGGATCTAGAAGTTATTGTTTAATTGGTTGTTACACAATTGTTTTAAGTTACAACAAAGTGAAAACAAGGGTTTTTTCCCAATACAATGTGAATGCATGAGATACTGCAATAGTGAAAACTAAGCAAGATGCTTGGTTATTTGGCTGCTACACACTTGTTTTGCCTTACATTCAATGTCAAAACACTAGTTTTATATAACACTCTGTGAATGCACCAGATTCTTCTGTTTTGAAAACTAAGCAATTTTCTGGGTTTTTTTTGCCTGCTACAGACTTGTTTTCACTTACAATACAGATCTCAACATTTGTTTTACCTAAAGCTCTGTGAATGCCCAAGTTCTTCAGTTTTTAAAAGTATGAAAGTTACTTGTTTAATTGGCTGCAATGCACTTGTTTCTCTTACAATCAATGCGAAACACTGGTTTTATCTAAATCTCTGAATGCACCTAGTTCTTCAGTTTTGAAAACTAAGCATGTTACTTGTTTGATTGGCTGATACGTCTTTGTTTTCACTTACATTCAATGTCAAAACACTAGTTTTATCTAACAATCTGTGAATGCACCAAGTTCTTCTATTTTGAAAATTAAGCAGTTTCTTTCTTTCTTTTTTTTTCTTTTTTTTTTTTGCCTGCTTCTGATTCTTTTCACTTACAATCAAGATCAGAAGGCTTGTTTTAACTAATGCTCTGTGAATGCCCCAGGTTCTTCAGTTTTGAAACTAAGCAGGTAACTTGTTTAATTAGCTGCAATGCCTTAGTTTGCACTTACATTCAATGTCAAAACACTGGTTTTAACTAATGCTCTGTGAATGTACCTGGTTCTGCTGTTTTGAAAACAATGCAAGTGACTTGTTTATTTGCCTGCTATGCACTTCTTTTTACTTAAATCAATGTCAAAACCCTGGTTTTCCCAATGCTCTATAAATGCACCAGTTTCTTCTGTTTTCAAAAATAAGCTATTTACTTGCTTATATGGCAGCTACACTATTGTTTTGATGTACAATCAATGTCAGAACACTGGTTTTACCTAACACTCTGTGAATTCACAAGGTTCTTCAGTTTTGAAACTATGCAAGTTACTTGTATAATTGGCTGTAATGCACTTGTTTTCACTTAAAAGCAATGTCAAAACACTGGTTTCACTGAAGTCTCTGTGAGTGCACCATGTTTTCATTTTTTGAAAACTAAGCAAATTGTTCAAATAGCTGATATAGAATTGTGTTAACTTACATTAAATGTGAAATCAAGGTCCTTACACAATGCTATGTGCATGCACCAGGTTCTGCAGTTTTGAAAACTAGCTGGTTACTAGTTTAATAGGCTACTATGACTTTGTATTCACTTACATTCAATGTCAAAACACTGGTTTTACCTAGCGCTCTGTGAATGCAGCAGGTTCTGCAGTTTTGAAAAGTATAAAAGTTACTTGTTTATTTGCTTGCTATGCACTTGTTTTTACTTACAATAAATGTCAAAACACTGGTTTTACTCAATGCTCTGTGAATGCACCAGGTTCTTCTGTTTTGAAAACTAAGCTATTTACTTACTTATATGGCAGCTACACTATTGTTTTCATTTACAATCAATGTCAGAACACTGGTTTTACCTAAAGCTCTGTGAATGCACCAGGTTCTTCAGTTTTGAAAACTAAGCAAGTTACTTGTTCAATTGGCTGTAACAAACTTGTTTTCACTTAAAATCAATGTCAGAACAATGGTTATACCTAATGCTCTGTGAATGCACCAGGTTCTTCATTATTTAAAACTATGCAAATCACTTTTTCAATTGGCTGTAATGAACTTCTTTCCACTTACAATCAATGTCAAAACACTTGTTTTATCTATGCCCTGTGAATGCACCAGGTTCTTCTGTTTTGAAAACTGAGCTGGTTTCTTGTTTTTTGCCTGATAAGGACTTGTTTTCACTCAAAATCAACATCAGAATGCTTGTTTTACCTAACTCTCTCTGAATGCCCAGATTCTTCAGTTTTGAAAACTATGCAAGTTACTGGTTTAACTGCCCACTACACCTTTGTTTTCAGTTACTTTCAATGTCAAATCCAGGTTTTACCTAATGCTCTGTGAATGCACCAGGTTCCACAGTTTTGAAAATTAAGAAAGTTAATGGTTAATTGTCTGCTACACACTTCTTTTCACTTACAATGTCAAAACACTGGTTTTACCTAATGCCATGTGAATGATCCAGGTTCTCCAGTTTTGAAAACTATGAAAATTACTTGCTTAATGAACAGCAATGCACTTGTTTTCATGTACAATCAATGTCAAAACACTGGCTTCACTGAGGCTCTGTGAATGTACCATGTTTTCATTTTTTAAAACTAAGCAACTTACTTGTTTAATTGGCTGCTATCCAATTGTTTTAACTTACAATCAATGTGAAAACAAGGGTTTTACCCAACACTATGTGAATGGACCAAATTCTGCAGTTTTGAAAACTAAGCAAGTTACTTGTTTATTTGGTGGCTATGCACTTGTTTTCACTTACAGACAATGTCAGAATACCTGTTTAACCTAACGCTCTGTGAATGCACCAGGTTATTCTGTTTTGAAAACTAACCTATTTACTTTCTTATATGGTGACTACACTACTATTTTCATTTACAATCAATGTCAGAAAACTGGTTTTACCTAACGCTAGGTGAATGCACCAGTTTCTTCAATTTTGAAAACTTTGCTATTTACTTGCTTATATTGTGGCTACACTATTGTTTTCACTTACAATCAAAGTCAGAACACTGGTTTTACCTAATGCTCTGTGAATTCACCAGGCTCTTCTTCTTTGAAAACTAATGATGTTGCTTCTTTTTTATACCTGCCACAGTCTTGTTTTCACTTACAATCAAGAATTTAACACTTGTTTTTCTCAATGCTCTGTGAGTGAACCGTGTTTTGTAGTTTTGAAAACAAAGCAAATTACTAGTTTAATTGGCTGCTATGCACTTTTTTCACTTGGAATCATTGTCAAAACACTAGTTTTACCTAATGCTCTGTGAATTCACCAGGTTCTGCAGTTTTAAAAGCTAAGCAAGAAAATGGTTAATTGGCTGCTATGCACTGGTTTAGACTTACAATCAATGTCCAAACATTGGTTTCACCAAATTCTCTGTGGATGCACTGTGTTTTCATTTTTGAAAACTAAGCTTTCATTTTTGAAAACTTGTTAATTGGCTGCTGGGCACTTACTTTCACTTACTGTCAATGTGAACACTCGGGTTATACCTAACAGTATGTGTATGCACCTGGTTCTTCAGTTTTAAAAACTAAGGAACATACTTGGTTACTTAGTTGCTATACACTTGTTTTCACTTACAATGAATACCAGAACACTTGTCTTACCTAAAGCTCTGTGAATGCCCCAGGTTTTACATTTTTGAAAACCACCCAAGTTACTTGTATATTTGGCTGATATGCCTTTGTTTTCACTTACATTCAATGTCAAACCCTCCTTTTACCTAATGCTCTGGGAATGCACCATTTTCTGCAGTTTTGAAAATTAAGCAAATTAATGGTTAGTTGTCTGCTATGCTCCTCTTTTATCTTACAGTCAGTGTCAAAACTCTGGTTTTACCTAATGCTCTGTGAATGCACCAGGGTCATCAGTTTTCAAAATTATGCAACTTATTTGCTTAATTGACTGCAATGCTCTTGTTTTCACTTGCAATCAATGTCAAAACCTTGGTTTCACTGAAGGCTTTGTGAATGTACCATGTTTTCATTTTTTAAAACTAAGCAACTTACTTGTTTAATTGGTTGCTATACAATTGTTTTAATTTACAATCAATGTGAAAACAAGGGTTTTACCCAATGCCATGTGAATGCACCAGGTTCTGAAGTTTTGAGAACTAAGCAAGTTACTTGTTTATTTGGCTGCTACACACTTGTTTTCACTTACAATCTATGTCACAACACTTGTTTTACCTAATGCTTTATGAATGCACCAGGTTTTTCTGTTTTGAAAACTAGCTATTTAGTTCGTTATATGGCAGCTACACTATTGTTTTCACTTACAATCAATGCCAAAACACTGGTTTTACCTAACACTCTATGAATGCACCAACTTATTCAGGTTTGAAAAATGAGCAAGTTACTTGTTCAATTGGCTGCTACGCCTTTGTTTACACTTACATTCAATGCAAAAACACTGGTTTTGCCTAAAGCTCAGTGAATGCACCAGGTTCTTCAGTTTTGAAAACTACATTAGTTAATTGTTTGCCTGCTATGCACTTGTTTTTACTTACAATGTCAGAGCACTCGTTTTCCATAACACTCTGTGATTGCACCAGATTCTTCTCTTTTGAAAACTAAGCTTTTTACTTGCTTATAGGTTGGCTACACTATTTTTTTTTCATTTACAATCAATGTCACAGCACTTGTTTTACCTAATGCTCTGTGAATGCAGCATGTTCTTCTGTTTTGAAAACTAAACCATTTACTGGCTTAAAACAAGTGCATAGCTGCCAAATAACCAAGTATCTTGCTTAGTTTTCAAAACTAAAGAACCTTTTGCATTCATATAGCATTGGGTAAAATATGTGTTTTCACTTTGATTGTAAGTTAAAACAAATGTATAGAAACCAATTAAACAAGTAAGTTGCTTAGTTTTCAAAAATGTAAACATGGTTCATTCACAGAGCCTTCACTGAAACCAAGATTTTGACATTGATTGTAAGTGAAAACAAGTACGTTGCAACCAGTAGTACAAGTAACTTGTTTAGTTTTCAAAACTGAAGAACCTGGTGCATTCACAGAGAGTTATGTAAAACCAGTGTTTTGGCATTGATTGTAAGTGAAAAGAAGGTCAATGCAGCCAACTAAACAAATAACTTGTGTAGTTTTCAAAGCTGAAGAACCTGTGCATTCACAGAGCGTTAGGAAAAACCAGTGTTCTGACATTGAATGTAACTGAAACAAAGGCCTAGAAACCATTTAAACAAGTAACCAACTTAGTTTTCAAATTGAAGAACCTGGTGCATTCACAGAGCATTAGGTAAAACAAGATATCTCACATTGATTTTAAATGAAAACAATAGTGTAGCCACCATATAAGGAAGAATATAGCTTAGTTTTCAAAGCAGAAAAAACTGGTGATTTCACAGAGTGTTAGGTAAAGCCATAGTTTTGACATTGAAAATAAGTGAAAAGAAAGGTGTAGCAGTCAATAAAACAAGGAACTTTCATAGTTTTCAAAACTAAGGAACCTGGTTCTTTCATAGAGCTTTAGGTAAAACCAGTGTTCTGACATTGATGGCAAATGAAAACATGCATTACACCCAAATGAACAAGTAAGTTACTTAGTTTTCAAAATTTATGAAGGTGGTGCATTAACATAGTGTTAGGTAAAACCTGTTGTTCTGACATTGATTGTAACTGAAAACAATGGTGTAGATGCCTTATATGCAAGTAAATAGCTTAATTTCAAAACAAAAGAACTTGGTGCATTCACAGAGCATTAAGTAAAACAAGTGTTCTGACATTGACTGTAACTGAAAACAAGTGTGTAGCAGCCAAATAAACAATTAACCTGCTTAGTTTCAAAATTTCAGAACCTGGGGCATTCACATAGTCTTGGGGGAAAACCTTGCTTTCACATTGATTGAAAGTTAAAACAATTTTATAGCAGCCAATTAAACAAGTAAGTTGTTTAATTTTCCAAAATGAAATCATGGTGCATTCACAGAGCCTTCTGTGAAACCAGAGTTTTGACATTGATAGTAACTGAAACCAAGTGAATTACAGGGAATTGAACAAGTAACTGGCTTAGTTTTAAAAACTGAAGAACCTGGGGCATTCACAGAGCGTTAGGTAAAACCAGTGTTCTGACATTGATTGTTAGTGTAAAAAAGTGCCTTACAGCCAACTGAACAAGTAACTTGCTTAGTTTTAAAAACTGAAGAACCTGGGGTATTCACAGGACATTAGGTAAAACAAGTGTTTTGACATTGAATGTAAGTGAAAACAAAGGCATAGAAGCCAATTTAAAAAGTAAACTACTTATTTTTAAAAACTGAAGAACCTGGTGCATTCACAGAGAATTAGCTAAAACCAGGGTTTTGGAATTAATTGTATGAGAAAACAAGTGCATTGCAGCCAATAAAGATAACTTGCATAGTTTTTAAAAAAATGAACAACCTGGGGCATTCACACAGTGTTACAATAAACAAGTGTAAAGATGTTGATTGTAAGTGTAAAGAAGTATATATCTGGAAAAAAAAAAAAAGAAAGATGCTTAATTTTCAAAACAGAAGAACCTGGTGCATTCACAGAATGTTACTTAAAACAAGAGTTCTGACTTTGATTTTAAGTGAAAATAAGTGCATAGCATCTAAATAACCAAGTATTTTACTTAGTTTTCAAAGCTGCAGAACCTGGTGCATTGACAGAGCATTATTTAAAACCAGTTGTTCTGACATTGATTGTTAGTGAAAACAGTGTAGCCCCCATATAAACAAGGAAATACCATAATTTTCAAAACAGAAAACCTGATGCATTCACAGAGCATAACATGAAACCAGGCTTTGACATTGATTGTAAGTGAAAAGAAGAGCATAAATAAGCAACTTGCTTAGATTTCAAACCTGCAGAACGTAGTGCATTCATATAACATTGAGTAAACCCTTGTTTTCACATTGTAAATTAAAACAATTGTATAGCAGCCAATCAAACTAGTTGTTTAGTTTTCAAAAATGAAAACATGGTGTATTCACAGAGCCTTCAGTGAAACCAGTGTATTAACATTGGTTGAAAATGAAAACAAGTGCCTTGGAGCCAATTAAACAAGTAAATTGCATAGCTTTCAAATCTGAAGAACCTGGTGCATTCACAGAGAATTAGGCAAAACAACTGTTCTGACATTGATTGTAAGTGAAAATAAGTGTGTAGCACCAAAATAACAAGTAACTTATTAGTTTTCAAAGCTGCAGAACCTGGTGCATTCACATAGCATTGTGTAAAACCCCTGTTGTCACATTGATTGTAAGTTATAACAATTGTATAGCAGCAAATTAAACAAGTAAGTTCCTAGGTTTTCAAAATTGAAAACATGGTGCATTCATGGAGCCTTAAGTCAAAACAGTGCTTGGCATTGATTGTAATAAAAAACAAGTGTATTGCAGCCAATTACACAAGTAACTTGTGTAGTCTTCAAAACTGAAGAACTTGGTTCATTCACAGAGCATTAGGTAAAACAAGTATTCTGATATTGATTGTAAGTGAAAACAATAGTGTAGCTGCCATATAAGCTGGTAAATAGCTTAGTTTACCAAACAGAAGAACCTGGTGCCTTCACATAATATTGGGAAATGCTTGTTTTAACATTGTAAATTAAAACAATTCTGGAGCAGCCAATTAAACAAGTAGGTTGCTTAGTTTTCAAAAATGAAATCATGATGCATTCACAGAACTTTCAGTGAACCATTGTTTTGACATTCAGTGTAAGTGAAAACAAGTGCATTGCAGCCACTTGAACAAGGAACTTGCTTAGTTTTCAAAATTGAAGAACATGTTGCTTTCACAGAGCATTAGGTAAAACCAGTGTTCTGACTTTGAGGGTAAGTGAAAACAATAGTGTAGCCACATTTAGGCAAGTAAGTCTCTTAGTTTTCAAAACTGAAAAACATGGTGCATTCACAGAGTGTCAGGAAAACCAGTTTGCTGGCATGGATTGCAACTGAAAACAAGGGCATTACAGCCAATTGAACAAGAAACTTTCTTAGTTTTCAAAAGTGAAGGTTCTGGGGCATTCACAGAGCATTAGGTAAAACCAGTATTCTGACACTGTTTGTAAGTAAAAACAATAGTGCAGCCACCATATAAAGAAATATATAGCTTAGTTTTCAAAACAGAAAAGCTGGTGCATTCACAGAGTGTTAGGTAAAACCAGTGTTCTGACATTGATTGTAAGTGAAAACAATAGTGAAGCTGGCATATAAGCAAGTTAGTAGCTTCGTTTTCAAAACAGAAAAACCTTGTGCTTTCACAGAAGGTTAGGAAAAACTACTGTTTTGACATTGAAAGTAAGTGAAAAGAAAGGTGTAGCAGCCAATAAAAGAAGTAATTTGTGTGGTTTTCAAAACTAAAGAACCTGGTGCATTCACAGAGCTGTCACTGAAATCAGTGTTTTGACATTGATTGTAAGTGAAAACAAGTGCATTAGATCCAAAGGAACAAGTAATTTGCTTAGTTTTCAGAACTGATGAAGTTGGTGCATTAACATAGCGTTAGGTTATAGCAGTTGTTCTAATTGTACCTCAAAACAATATTGTAGGGGACTTACAAGCAAGGAAACATCTCAGTATTCAAAACAGTAAAACCTTGTGCATTCACAGAGTGTTAGGTAAAAGAGGAATTCTGACATTGATTGTAAGTGAAAACAGTGTAGCCACCATATATGCAAGAAAATAGCTTAGTTTTCAAAACAGAAGAACCTGTTGCATTCACAGCGCATTAGGCAAAACAAGTGTTTGAATAATGATTGTAAGTGAAAACAAGTGAGTTACAATGAACTAAACAAGTAACAAGCTTGCTTTTCAAAACTGTAAGACCTGGTGAACTCACAGTGCTTTAGGTAAAACCAGTGTTCTGACATTGATTGTGAGTGAAAACAAGTGCCTTACACTCAATTGAACAAGAAAATTACTTAGTCTACAAAACTGAAGAAACTGGGGCATTCGCAGAGAATTAGGTAAAACCAGTGATCTAATATTGTAATTGAAGATATGTGCCTTAGAGCCAACTGAACAAGTAAATTGCTTAGTTTTCTAAACTAATGGAGCTGGTGCATTAATATAGCATTAGGTAAAAGCACTGTTTTGACATTGATTGAAAGTGAAAAGAATGCTGTATCAGCCAATTAAACAAGTAATTTGCATAGTTTTCGAAACTGAAGAACCTGGTGCGTTCACATAGTTTTGGATAAAACTGTTGTCACATTGATTGTAAATCATAACATTTGTATATCAACAAATTAAACAAATAAATTGCTTCATTTTCAAAAATGAAAATGTGGTACACACACAGAACCTTCAGTGAAACCAGTGTTTTGACATTGATTGCAAGTGCAAACAAGTGCCTTACAACCAATTGAACAAGGAACTTGCTTAGTTTTCAAAACTGAAGCCCTTGGGCATTCACAGAGCTTTAGGTAAAACCAGAGTTCTGATATTGATTGTAATTGAAGACACATGCCTTTGAGCCAATTGAACAAGAAACTTCCTTATTTGTTTTGAAATTGATTGAAAGTGAAATGAAAGGCATAGCAGCCAATTAACAAGTAACTTGAGGAGTTTTCATAACTGAAGAACCTGGTGCCTTCACAGACCCTTCGCTGAAACCACTGTTTTGACATTGACTGCAAGTGAAAAGAAGTGCATTCCAGCCAAATGAACAAGTAACTTACTTAGTTTTCAAAACTGACAAAGCTGGTGCTTTCACAGAGTGATAGGTAACACATGTATTCTGATATTTATTGTCAGTGAAAACAATAGTGCAGCCACCCTAATATGCAAGTAAATAGCTTAGTTTTCCAAACAGTAGCACCTGCTGCATTAACACAGCGTTAGGTAAAATAAGTGCTCTGACATTGTTTGAAAGTGAAAACAAGTGAATTACAACAAACTGAACAACAGGCTTGCTTTTCAAAACTGAAAGACCTGGTGCATTCACAGAGTGTTAGGTAAAACCAGTGTTCTGACATTGATTCTAAGTTAAAACAATAGTGTAGCAGCCAAATAACCAAGAATCTTGCTTAGTTTCCAAAGCTGAAGTATCTGGAACATTCACAGAGCATTAGTCAAAACAGCTGTTCTGACATTGTAAGTGAAAATAAGTGTGTAGTAGTGATATAACAAATAACATTACCTTTCAAACCTGAAGAACATATTGCGTTCACATAATGTTTGGTAAAACCCTTGTTATCAAGTTGATTGTACATTATAACATTTGTATATCAGCAAATTAAACAAGTAAGTTGCTTAAGTTTCAAAAATGAAAACATGGTGCACTAAAAGAGCCTTTGCTGAAACCAGTGTTTTGACATTGAATGCAAGTAAAAAGAAGTGCATTACAGCCAAATGAACAAGTAAACTTCCTTAGTTTTCAAAACTGACAAAGCTGGGGCATTCACACAGCATTAGGTAAAACAAGTATTCTGACATTGAGTGTAAGTGAAAACAATAGTGTAACTGCCATATAGGCAAGTAAAAAGCTTCATTTTCAAAACAAAAGAGCCTGCTGCATTCAAAGAGCTTTAGGCAAAACAAGTGTTCTGACATTGATTGTAAGAGAAAACAAGTGAATTACAATGAACTGAACAAGTAAGAATCTTGATTTTCAAAACTGTAAGACCTGGTGCTTTCACATGTGTTAGGTAAAACCAGTGTTCTGATATTAATTGTAAGTGAAAACAAGTGCCTTACAGCCAAATGAACAAGGAACTTTTTAGTTTTCAAAACTGAAGTCCCTGGGGCACTCATTCCCAGAGCATTAGATAATACTAGTGATCTGACATTGATTGTAATTGACAACATGTGCCTTACTATCAATTGAAAAAGTAACTTGCTTAGTTTTCCAAACTGATGAAGCTGGTTCTTTAACATAGCAGTAGGTAAAGACCACTTTTTTGACATTGATTGAAAGTGAAAAGAAGTGCATTACAGCCAAATGAACAAGTAAACTTGCTTAGTTTTCAAAACAGAAGAACCTGCTGCATTCACAGAGTGTTAGGTAAAACAAGTGTTCTGACATTGGTTGTAAAAGAAAACAAGTGAATTACAATGAACGGAACAAGTAACAAGCTGCCTTTACAAAACTGAAAGACCTGGTGCATTCCCAGAGCATTATGTTAAACCAGTGTTCTGACATTGATTGTAAAGGAAAACAAGTGCCTTACAGCCAATAGAATGAGGAACTTGCTTACTTTTCAAAACTGAAGAACCTGGGGCTTTAACATAGCATTAGGTAAAACCATTGTTTTGACATTGATTGAAAGTGAAAAGAAAGGTGTAGCAGCCAATTAAACAAGTAACTTGTGTAGTTTTCAAAACTAAGGAACCTTGTGCCTTCACAGAGCCTTCATTAAAACCAGTGTTTTGACATTGACTGCAAGTGAAAAAAAAGTGCATTACAGCTACATGAACAAGTAAATTTGCTTAGTTTTCAAAACAGACAAAGCTGGTTCATTCCCAGAGCATTAGGTAAAACAAGCATTCTGACATTGATTGTAAATGAAACCAATAGTGTAGCTGACATATACGCAAGTAAATAGCTTAGTTTTCAAAACAAAAGAACCTGGTGCATTCACAGAGCTTTAGGTAAAACCAGTATTCTGACACTGATTGTAAGTGAAAACAAGTGCCTTACAGCCAATTGAACAAGGAACTTGCTTAGTTTACAAAACTGAAAAATCTTTGGCATTCCCAGAGTATTAGTTAAAACCAGTGATCTGACATTGATTATAATTGAAAACATGTGCCTTACAACCAATTGAACAAGTAACTTGCTTAGTTTTCAAAACTGATGTAGGTAGTGCATTAACATACCATTAGGTAAAACCATTGTTTGGACATTGATTGAAAGTGAAAAGAAAGGCATAGCAGCCAATTAAAGAAGTATCTTGCGTAGTTTTCAAAACTGAAGAACCTGGTGCCTTCACAGAGCCTTCTTTGAAATGAGCGTTTTAAAAATGACTGCAAGTGAGAAGAAGTGCATTACAGCCAAATGAACAATTAAACTTGCTTAGTTTTCAAAACTGACAAAGCTGTTGCAGTCACAGAA
>JAQZBX010087205.1:0-12760 GCA_029593785.1 Cabassous unicinctus
TGAAGAATTGCCACTAACTGTGTATTATACTTTACCTTATTATTTACACTCTGTCCCACAAAATTTTGTAAGTTATGACAACATATATAATGGCCCATATCCATCATTGCAACATCATGCAGGAAAATTCCAATGTCCTGAAAATGCCCCATTATTTCACCTATTTTTCCCTTTCCCTCTCTTCAAAGCTTTCAGTGGCCAGTGCCTCTATATCTGTGATAAACATTCTAGAATAAAAATAACTTTATAGTAGAATAATAGTAAGTTGACTTTAGTCCATTTTTCATTTCCCAATCATGAGAATTTTGAGATGGTGATGTCCACTCTGTCTATAATTGAGAGGGGGCTTAGATCCCATGGGGCAGATGGATGTGACTGTCTTGCCTGCAGTCGCAGACTCTCACTGTTCCTTTGGATGAGCCTTTTCCATCATCATTTCCTTGTTTCTTGGCCTGGATGAGTCCAATGAACTGGAGAGTAGTTGTTGCACCTCTGCTGAGATTTAGAGCACAACAGGCACATGGAGTGCCAAAGTTTTAAGTCTCTTGGATATAAAGCTATCAAGTAGAACTATAGGTTCAAATTTAAGAGGCAGAAATGTCATTCATAGAGAAATCACAGATGATCCAACTCTGTCACACCAGGGAGCATAAATTCCAAAATATGACCCACTGACAGGGTGCCAAATTCCTGAGCTGTCTGCTCTGCTTGTAGTTTCTGGATGTCTCTAGATCTCTCAGGAGCCCTGCTATTCAAGGTAATATTTATCGTGATGTTCAATGAGTTCCTGCTGAGACAAGCTTAAGCATAACCTCTGGAATGATCTCCTGAATCACTTTTAAAAATCTTATCCATAAAAACTCATTTGTATTTAAACTTTCCCCTTTTGGTCAAGATCTTTTTCCAGGTGCATTGCTAAGTTGGTGCCCGGTACTAATACCTTGGTGCCAGGGAGGCTCATCTCTGGGAATCATGTCCCATGCTGGCAGCAGGGTAGTGCATTTAGATGGTGAGTTTTGCCTAGAGAGACGACACATTTGAGCAACAAGGAGGTCCTCAGGGGGCAGCTTACATATAATACTAGGCTAAGTTTCAATTTCCAAAGAAAAAGTTAACATGTATACCCATCAATATCAAGGGCCTGTCACAATGTTTCTCCTTTGCCTCCTTTGAGGGATTCTTGCTATCCCATTAGAGAATGTAACTGAGTTCCCCAAGATGGGATTTCAATATTGTTTTGGTTATTGTGTGGATCTCCACCCACGATGACAATTCCCCAAGAACACTTGAAAGCATTCATGTGCCTTTAGGGGTATGCTCCAGGTGAACCTCCTCCTATGCATCCCCCCATCACTGACACCCCATACCAACGATACTACCCTGCAACAGTTGTGACCCTTCCATGTTCCACAATTTCTCCAAAAATGAAGCCAACAAAATAACCAAATAAAATTAACAGGAAAATGAAATAATAATGATAGTTTTAAAAATAACAAATAAAATACAAAAAAATTTAAAAATTGAAATAATAAAAAATAATTTAGACATCATGTCTTTCATCATTGTAAAGTCTGTTGTTTTGTATGTACAGTACCATTTTCATCCATATATTTCTCAATGTCTTACTTTTTTTTCATTTTATCTTCAAAGATGCCTTAAAGCACAGAAAAGTCACAGAATATAGGGGATTCCTATATACCCAATTGCCCCCTCCCATTTCCCCTCTCCTTTATTAGCAACATTTTGCATGTGGATGATACATTTGTTAAAATTGATGTACAAATATTGAAGCATTGCTATTAATCATGGTCAGTAGTTTATATTATGCTATACATTTTGGACCATACACTCTTATAAATTACATCACATCTTTAAGCAAAGAAGATGTGATAATTAAAAATGAAGACATATAGGCACTAAAGGATACTAGGGGCACCTTTTCTGACTTATACCACCATTCTCATTAACCACCCTCCTTGAAGTACAGAAGCAATTCAAATGGTGAGTGTAAAAACCAGTTAGAGAAGCTATAGAGGAAGGGCTAGATGCAAGAACATGGGGGAGGTATAGGTTGGGTTTGTTGTTCTTTCTATTAAGCATGAAGTTTGAGGATTATAGGGTCAATGAAATGTCACAAAATAAACCATGTTTTACATAGTTTGTCCTGTAACTGGGCTTTTCAGTTACTGTGAGATTTCGAGGGAATTCCCAAAATTAAAATTATTTTTTCTGAAAGTGCCTTTGCATATGATAGCTGCAATAGACAAATCATTATTAAGCATGTTTATATACTTGGGGTGCTGGTAAATGAATAAAATCCAATGACCAAATTTTAAAAAGTCCATTAGGAAACAGGAAATGTCCTTGAGAGCTATGGAAATAATTTTTTCTGGATTATTCTTGGGATAAATAAAAAAAATGCAATATATATTCCATACCCAAATTGCCAGTACATTTTTGATATTGTTCATTATTTGGAGATGTTAGAGAAACAAATATGGTTTGTTTAACCTGCAATGGAAGAAAACTTAAAAAACTCATTTGTTAGGAAATTGCTAGATGCTATATTGTTAGCAAAGTTTTTGATGACAGTTATTCCTTCCACATCACAAATTTCCCCATTGTGGTTTTGATATATCATGGGTCAGCATAAGAAATTAAGTGGAATTTTTGGCAGTTTTGAAGAAGCCACAGAGGACATGGGAAGGACAATAGATGAAACTGAAAATGTTTAGAAATTCAGAAATGCATAAGATATCTATATAGTATTGTATAATATCACCTTTGACAAAATAATTTTTCCAAAATTTATAATAGGGTTCTGTAAAAACCCCTTAAAAATGAAAAAAATATCAGGCTTCTTTTCTGGTATGAAGGGAGAACTAAAAATTTTATACAGATTTTCCAGATGATGGGGTGCTACACCCCATAGGGTGTGACAGAAGGCATCTTTCTCTTGTTCCTGATCTTAGAGGGAATATTTTCAACCTCCCTGCATTGAGTATGATTTTGGATATGGGATTTTCATATATTCTCTTTATTATTTTGGGGAACTTTCGGTCTATATCTATCTTTAAAAATATTTTATCAAGAAAGGATGCTGGATTTTGACAAATGCATTTTCTACATCAATTGAGATAATCATGTGTTTGTTTTTTTGCTTAGATTTGTTAATGGTATATTCTTATGTTGAACCACCCTGGCATATGAGGAATAAAACCCACTTGGTTTTGGTATATAATTCTTTTTTTGCTGTTAATAACACACTGTCTCTGTCACAGCAATTCAACTCTGCACAAGTAGACAAAGACCATTCTGTAAGTGAATGGATGTGGCAGTGTTATGGCAAAACTTAATTTATGGGCATGGAGATGGGACTTTCATGTAATTTTTATGTGCCATGAAATGTTATTCTTATTTAGACTTTTTCAACTATTTGAAAATATAAAACCAAGTCAGCTCACAAATATACACAAACAGGTGGCAGGCCAGATTTGCCCTTTGGGCGGTCATTTGCCAGCCCCTAGTCTCATGACACCTTTGTATTTCATGTTGTAAATATATTTTTTAAAAATCCCATTCATCACGTGTATTTACCTTACTGAAACATAACAAAAAGGATTTATTTAAAGAACCCTCTCTCTCTTCCTACATCCAGAACCATTTTACTAAATAATAAATTATTTCCTTTTCCAGTTATTTTAACTACAAAATTAATCAAGAATATTGCAATGAGTCTCTGGCCTTCAATTTATGTACATAGTAAGCAAAACACACAAGAAAACTCAAAATTTGCCACCAATTCAAGTTATCCACTAGGTTACAAAATGGGAAATTTATTTGAATGTATTCCTCTAAATCCCTTATGTCAGTATTCCAGACTTTTTCAAAACAATGTTTAAGCATTTTTATTCTTCATAGAAAATAGATGAACACACCCAAGTCTTAAGCAATTAAAATATCATATGAAACAACTTCAAAGTTATAAAGCTAAAGTGTAGACGTAAACTGTCAATATGTTGTTCTGGAAAGGACCTGGGCAGTGTTGGCAAGAAGCTAATCTGAGCTCACCTCTTCTCCTTGGCCTTCTTATGGCTGGCATAATCCAAGCCAAATGCAAAGAAGCTCAGGATTGGCAGCCATTCCTATCTGCACAAGGACTTTCCCGACTTTTTAATTTTTCAACCACCGTCTCCTTCTTCCACTGATTGATCTATGAAGGGTGCTAAGTCCTGGGTAGTGTTCAGGAGCAATTGCATCTGGCACTACTGTACTTTCATTCAAGGATTCCTTCCATTACCCAGAGTGTCATTGAAAGTCAGTGGAGTCTGCATACAGAGAGGAAGGTTAATGAAGGAGTATTGTTTCTGGATATTTGGCCAGAACAGCCTTCACTCCCATTACTCAATGTGTCAGGACAGCTTGGAGAGCAGACCTCACACATGCCCTAAAACACCGACAACTTTTTGGATCACAGTTCTTTCAGGGTTAGAAGCAAAGGTGGGTAATGGGGGGTTTTTGTGAATATCTGTAAAAACTCTCAAATATAATTCTCTTAATATGCTGTTGGATTTGATTTGCAATTATTTGTTGAGAATTCTTGCATCTATGTTCCTTAGAGAGATGGGTCTGAACTTTTCTTGTAGTATCATTCTCTGGCTTTGTTATTAGGGTGATTGTTGATTTCATAAAATATGTTGGGTAATTTCCTCTCCTTTTCGTTTTTGGAAGATTTTAAACAGAATTGGCATTAATTCTTCTCAAAATGTTTGGTAGAATTCACCAGTCAAGGCATCTGTCCTTGGACATTTCTTTGGTGGAAGATTTTTGATGACAGATTGAATCTGTTTACTAGTGATTGGTTTATTTAGCTCCTGTATTTCTTGTAGAGTCAATGTAGGTTGTTTTTACAAATCTAAGAATTTGTCCATTTCAACTAGTTTGTCTAATTAGTTGGCATGCAGTTTCTGATAATATCCACTTATGATGATTTTAAATTTCTGTGGGATCAGTCATAATACCCCCCTTTCATTCCTGATTTTATTTATTTACATATTCTTGCTTTTTTTCTTTGTTTTTCTTTGTTATTCTTGCTAAAATTTGTTCCTTTTATGATCTGCTCAAAGAACCAGCTTTTGGATTTGTTGAGTTTCTATTATTTTGGTGTTGGTCTCAATTTCATTTATTTCTGCTCTAATCTTGTTATTTCTTCCTGTTCACTCTGGGATTGGGTTGCTTTTTTTTCCTTGTTTCTCTAGTTTTTCAGTTAGGTCTTTGATTTTGGCTCTTTCTTCCTTTTTAATATAGGCAAATAGGGCTTGAAATTTCTCTCTCAGCACTTTTTTTCTATATCCCATGAATTTTGATAAGTTGTGTTCTAATTTTCATTTGTCTCAAAATCTCTACGAATTTATCTTGCAATTTGATCTTTGACCCACTGACTGTTTAAGACTGTGCTGTGCCTCCAAATATTTGCAAATTTTTCCCTTCCACAACTCTTATTGATTTCCAGCCTTAATCCATTATGATCAGAGTAGGTGCCCTGTATAATTTCAATCTTGTAAAATTTATTGAGAGCTGTGTTGTGGCCCATGTCATCTATCTTGTAGAAAGATCCTCAGGGCTTTAGAAGAAAGTATAAACTGATGATTTGGGGTGCAATGTTCTGTATATGTCTGTCATGTCCAGCTGGTTTATCATATTTTTCAAGTTCCTATTTCCTTGCTAGTCTTCTAACTTGTTGTTCTATATATAGATATGAGTGGTGTGTTGATGTATACTAGTTCACAATTGTTTTAGACACATCTATTTCTCCTTTCATTTTGATCAGAGTTTGCCTCATATTTTGGGGCACCTGGGTGAGGTGTATAGATATTTAGGACTACTACTCCTTCCTTGTGGATTGTCTTTTTATTAGCATATAATGGATTTCTGCATCACTTATTAATATTTTTGCATTTGAAGTCTGTTTTAGTTGACAATGGTATAGCTACCCATGCTCTCTTTTGGTTACTATTTACATAAAATATCATTTTCTAACCTTCAATTTCAGTCTATTGGCATCCTTGAGCATAGGATGACTCTCCTGCATACAGCATATGGATAGTCCTTATCCATTTTACGCATTTTGATTGGGGAGTTTACTCCATTAACATTTAATATTATTACTGTAAATACATTACTTACTTCAACCATTTTATCCCTTGGCTTTCATATGCCATATCTTATTTTTATTCACTTTTTTATATTTTGGGTACCCTTTCTGATATTCGTGTCTGCACTCTCCTCCAAGTCTTGCTCTCCTCTTTTTGTCTGGCTGCAGAAACTCCTTTAGTGTTTCCTGCAGAGCTGCATTTTTGTTTATGAAGTCTCTAGTTTATTTTAATCTGTGGGTATTTTAAACTCACAATCATATTTGAAGGCCAGTTTTGCTTGATAAAAATTCTTGGTTGGCAGTTTTTCTTTTTCAGTACCATAATTATATCATACCACTCCTTCTCTCCTCCATGATTTCTGAAGAGAAATCCACACTAAGTTTTATTGGATTTCCCTTGTATGTTATGTTTTACTTCTCCCTTGCTGCATTTAGAATTTTTCTCTTTATCTTTGGAATTTAACATTCTGAATATTATTTGCCTTGTTTAGGTCTATTTGGATTTATTCAGATTGGAGTACGCTGTAAGTCCTAGACACATATACTCATTTATTTCATTAAAGTTGAGGAAATTTTCACTCATTACTTCCAGAAATACTCTTTCTGCCCCTTATTCCTTCTCTTCTCCTTCTGCAACTCCCATAAATGTATATTGATGTGCTTCATAGTATCGTCCAAATCCTGAACCCCTGCAAATTTTTTTCAATTCTTTTCTTTCTTTATTTCTTATCATTTTCAATCTCCACTCTTATGTCCTCTCCATCACTGATTCTTTCTTCCATGATTTAAAATCTGTTGTTGTGCTCCTCTACTGCATTTTTAATCTTTCATTCCCATAAGTTCTGTTACTTTTCTATCCAAGGTTTCCAGATTTTCTTTGTGCTCACCCAGTGTCTTCTTTATGTCTTTTATTTCTTTAACCATGCTATCCTTCAACTCCATGATTTGATTTAGTAGATTTGTATGGACCTCATTGATAAGTTGTTTTAAGTCATGTGTCTCATCTGTAGTTTTGATTTTTCCTTTTCATGAGTCGTCTTTCTTTTTATAGCATGGCTTGAAATTTTTGGATGATGTCTAGGTATCTGATTATGATGCTGAGTTTATTCTGATGTTCAGTTTCTCTGATGTGCCTAGGGATTTACTGTTAAGTAGCTATGTGCTCTTGATTTCAAATTGTTCTGATATTAAGGATTATCCATGTTTTCCTTCTCAAGCAGGGCTAAGGATGCAGTAATGTAGTACAGGCCAGTTACCACGGTCCTGTGGAGATGGGGTCAGTAGAGACACCTGGTTGCCTCTTTATTTATTGTTATTTTCCACTCTCCATGCCCTTTTATAGTCTGCTAGCAGATGACACTCTTTGGATGATCTCTCAGCTCAGACAGTAGGTGCTAGGGGGGAATGCATCCAGTGTAACTCCATGGTGGGTGGGGCAGAAGCAATGTCCTCAAGGCTGGCTAAACCTCCCAAACTTTCCCAGAAGCTGTTCTCCTCACTTTGTTGACTGCACCTCCACAGTTCTGCTTTCTCAGTAACCATCCCAGGATAATACAAAGGGTATTTGGGAAGGCAAATTATCTAATTATCTTTAGTTCCCTGCCAGCTCTCAGTGCAAATAGTGTCATGGTCCTATCTGGCCTGGAAATGTGTAAACCCTCCCATTCACCATACCAAGTTCTTCGGCCAAAATCTGATTTTGCTGTAGGTTGTGTTCCTCCCTCTCCCTTTCTAAAGAGCACCTCTTTAATCCCCTCAGTCTGCATCCATTACTGTCCACAGCCACTGCAGTCTACAGAATGCTGTTTGTTCTGAGGGTGGGAGGATGGGTGCCAGTTGTTGCTGCTACAGCTTACTAATGAGATTTGTAAGCCAGCTGAGATTTGTCCCTCTCTCTTCTGGGTGGTTTTTCACCATCCTCTGGTGTCCTGAGCCCAAGAGAAACCCTTCAAACAGTCTCAGCCTGTCCTTTAGCTATTTTTTTCTGTGAGAGAAGTGATTCCTCTTCCTCTCTAATCTTACATCTTCCCAGAAATCTTCTCTTGTTTTTTATATATAAGTAAGCAAGGTATATAAAATAATCAGGCAGTACCTAACATTTCATGTATAAATCTCTTCATGTAAATCGCCAAGTTCAATAGGTATATTTTCTTCTTTCCACATTACTCCAGGCAGCAATATTATTAAGTATTATGCCATTATATAATATGGATAACCATAATTCAGCTTAAATCAAGATATTTATCTTTTTCTTGCAATACCCCAATGGCAGCCTTATATAACAATATGTAGTTTCTGTTATTAATTTCTTTTAAAGATTTATTTTTTAATTACTTTGTTTTTCTCTATCTCCCCTTCCCCTAGATGGTTCACTCATCTGTCTCTCTGCTTATTGTTTGCTCATCTTCTCCAGGAACCAAACTCCGGACTTTCCACATGACAGGCCAGTACCTAATGGACTAAGCCATATCCATTCCCTAAAGGTTGCTGCAACTGATGGTTTGTGGCCTCTATGTGTTGTGGTAGGGGTGGAGTCTAGCTCATTGTAGTGGGAAATGGTGTCTAGCTCAGTTGTGGTAGAATCTAGCTCTGTTGTGGCAGAAGGCTGTACTTAGCTCTGTTGCAGTGGCATCTAACCCTGTTGTGGTAGTGTCTAGCTCTGTTGCAGTATGAGGATTCATTTGCTTGGCTTCTTTTAGGAGGCACTGGGACCTGAACCAAGGACCTTCCATGTGGTAAGCAAGTGTTCAAGTGGTTGAGCTACATTCACTTCCTTCTGTTATTAATTTTAACAACATACTTTATGCTTTCTCTCACTATCTTCAAAACCAACAGTTTGATTTCAAATCTACTCTTATAAATTTAGTTTTTGATGTTCTTCCTGATGGCATCACCTCATTTCAAGGTACAAACATATTACTGAATTGAAATTGTTGCCTAAATATTTTTCAAATGTTAGAAGTTTTAAACAATAAATCTGCAATATCTTATTGTTTCCGGAGATCAGGAATATCTCATGGTTTCTGACAATTTGGAATCCCTGAGAAGCATAGTTTTTTGCCTACTTCTCATGATTTCTCACAAAGCTACAGTCAAGCTGTCATGAATGACTGCAATTTCACCTGAAGTCACAAAAGGGGCATGGTGGGATATATGCTTCTGAGCTCATTTAGATGGGTTTTTCTCATGTCACAATGACCTTGACATTAGAATTATACATAGGACTGCCTTATAACATATCAGAAGTTTCTTTAAAGGCAAAGCAGTGAGAGGGTGAGGGAAGATGCATGGCAGAGTAACCAAGGAAGACACTATTGTTTTTGCATTATCCAATATCAGAAGTTACATACCATAATTTCTGCTGTGTTCTGTTTGTCACAAGCAAGTAATTCAATCCAGCTCCCCCATAATAAAAGAGAATGTCACATGAATACCCAACATGTGGCTCATTTGGGTTCATATTAGAGCTTCTTACCATACCTCCTTCCTAAAACTGCCTAAATAACTCCAATATACATGTAGATAGATCTGAATATAGATATGGATATGGATATGGATATGGATATGGATATGGATATGGCATACCACAAGACATATCAATAAAAGTAAGAAAACCCTGAGAGACTGAAAACAAATGAGGTGTTACCAATTGTTGTACCAGGTTACTGATGTGAGAGAATTGTCAGGCTGCAGCACAAAATATGGGAACAAAGTTTGAGTTGAACGGATGGAGGAGTTGAGGAGATGGAGGTGAGATTCTGGGCATAGAAAGGTGGTTAAAGTTTACAGAGTAGATTAAAACAGAGGAATTAAATTCACAGAAAAATAAGACTGGAGATCTGCATAGGATTGCCCTTAAGTTTTCAGCAGATATTGTTCTGCCCACACGTGAGGAATCTGATCAAGGCCAATAAAAAATGATCCAAAGGAACTACAGGGAAAAGTGTCACAGTGCTGGAAATTGTGTGTGCATACTCAACAGCCAAAAAGAACACCTCATAATTCTAAGAACACTGGGTAGAGTAATCAAAAGGGTTATGCCTTAGCAGTTGATACAAATCAAACTTGGAAAAAAAACTGATATGGGTCTATCCACAAATCTTAAAGGATGACATAAAAACCTCAAAGCATTTCCACATAACTGAACTATGAATTTCAACAGATCTTAAGCACAATAATAGGAGTAAAAAATATCCAACAGAAAAAGTAAAATTCACATTATCTAGAATCCTAACAATGATTATCAGGCAAACAAAAAAGATGGGACAATCCAAAACATGATGAAGAGTTATATGAATCAAAACTAACTCTTAACTGAAGCATATATTACAGTTAGGAGGCAAGTAAACTAAAAGCATTCTAAGAGTTCCATTTGAGTATTTTATACCCTCTGTATCTCTACTTAACTTTTGAAACATATGACAAATAATTATAATAATTCTTTTAGTTTACTAAAAAATCTATTTAGCAAAAGTCCAATGTGTATTTGAAAAAGCATTGTAGAATCAGTAGTTTTGGAGTAGAGAGTTATACAAATGTTAATTAGGTCTAGCTGAAAATCTGCATTGCTCAATTTTTCTAACTATCTTCATTTTTATCTCTTTGTTCTGTCAGTTGTTGAAGCTTGTATTAGTCAGTGTTCTCCAGAAAAACAGAAATGACAAGATATAAATAAATGTAAATAATATGACATATATTCTAGAATTTGGCTCATGTGAATTGGCAAATGCAAATACCATAGGACAGGCTGCAAACTGGGAACTCTGATGAAAGCTTTAGATGAATTCCCCAGGAAAACCTAGCTGACAAAAGTATAGATAGAAATTCTCCCTTCTGATTTTGGAAATCATCAGTTCTCCTTTTAAGGTCTTTAACTGATTAGATGAGACATCTTTAATTTTTTAAGACAATCTCCTTAATTGATTGTAGATATAATCAGCCATAGATGCAATTAATCCCCGAATATTTAAATCCAGGAAATACCGTCAGAGTAATAATCATGCCAGTGCTTGCTTGACCAAACAACTGGACACCATAATCTAGCCAAGTTGACACAAGAATTTAGCCATAACAGAGCTATACCTTAAAATGTTTAGTTATGGTAGTGCTTTACTATTTTTCCTTTTAGTTATCTTAATTTTGCTTTATGTACTGTGATTTTATATTATTAGGCCCACAAAATTGCTATGAAATTTATTTGACTGCATATTTCAAAAATGAACTTTATAAACTGTCATGGTAAAGGTGCTTATTCCTTTTAAGGAAATGGTCTTCAAATTAGATTGTACAAAATGGGAAATCATTTGATGTGGGAAGAATGAAATTTAAGAATCTCTGTTTAAATGTATTGTGTTGTCATTCTATAAAATTACTCTATTATTTACATGTCCCTTGCTACTCAATGCTTTTGTACAACATGAACTTAATAATGAATAAATGAATAGTTGTATATGAGTGAATATAGTCTTATTTTACTGATGATGCAATGTAATAAAAAGCAAGTTTTAAGACAGAATAATTGTTCATAAAGTAATGTATTTGGTCTTCTAATTATCACACAATCATTTTGTAATAATATCAATATTAGAATTAACAGAAGTGAGAATCCTGGTTGTAATTAGTGACAATCATTTACTCAATTTATATATCTAGAAATGGAAACTAAAATATTCTAGCGAATTTCTTTGCAAGGTTGCATGTGTTTGGAAAATTATCCAATAATATTTTGTAATCTTCTGGAGAGCATTGTGCATAATTCAAATGTTATTAGAGGAATAAGGGCCATATAGAACATGAGCCACCTGTCAGAAAGTCTAGCTAAATACATAATTTCATGATTTATTCTTCTAAATATATTGAAAGAATGCATAAGAAGAAATATACATGGGAAGAGAATTTTAAAAAATTATCTCCTTGAAATTGAGTTTAAATCTATGAACATGTAATCTTGATCCTAAAGATTCTCAGCACAACAATGATTTTCATTTTATAAATACACATATTTATGTTGAGTGAAATGATTTTTTAATTTATACTGCTACTTTAAAAACATAGGTAAAAGAGGATGGCCCACTGATGGGTTCTTGTTATTGAGGACTAGCCTTTTGAGTATTTGCTCTGCTAATTGAAACTTAGCCTACTGTTATGGGGTGCCTAAGGGTTACCACCTGAGAGCCTCCTTGTTGCTCAAATGTGGCCTCTCTAAGCCAAACTCAACATTTGAATGCATACCTTCCCCCCAACGTGGGACATCACTCCCGGGGATGAGCCTCCCTGGCAACGAGGGATTAATACCAAGCGCCAACTGGCAACACGTTCTGAAAAAGATCTTGAATGAAAGGGGGAAAGGATAAAGAGAAATGAGTTCACATGGCTAAGAGACTTCAAAGAGAGTCGGGAGGTCATCTCAGAGGTAATACTTATGCATACCTCAGTAGGATCTCATAGAACACCTAAGTGGATATCACCCCACACTGAGGGACCCCTAAGGGCTCTGGTGACACCCAGGTCCTATACAAGTGGGGATAGCCCCAGAGAAAGATGCCTAATTAGTGGGCTCTTCATTGGCATCTGTGTCCCTGAGAGTGACAGAGTTGGACTCAAACA